>VWZT01015628.1:63703-159731 GCA_013397055.1 Pachycephala philippinensis | reverse complement strand
AAAAAAAAAAAATATTTTGCAACTTTAAATATGGTCCTACTTATGCTGAGGAAAATGCAAATAACAACTCACTGACTTCTAGGAAATTTAAAAAAAGTAAGTGTTAACATGCAAACACAACTAAGACTATTAAACGCTTCGAGATCTTCTGTATTGTCATTTGCCACTCAAATGCAAGCTGATGGAGATGTGGCTGTGCTTGCTCACAGCAAAGCTTAAGCCATTATTTGAAGGAACTTTTAAAACAATAGTTTTTGGAAAATCTCTCAGGTTGTTAAATTCCAACCTGATGAGGCTTAGGAGTTCGTTTTCCTGTTCTCCCATTTATCCTCAGATCCTTTCCTGTCCCGCAGCGTGGTTTCTGAAGCAAAGGTAAAAATGAAAAGTTTCTTTTGCTCCTTTTTCTATTTTCTGCTGAACTTGAAACATAACTTCACCATTTAAAAATTAGATGTTAAATTTGTAAAGCTTACTACACATTCCTGCTTCCACTGCTAATTAACAGCTTAAAATAAAGACATTCATGTCCTGCAACTCTGCTGGAACACAATTATAGAACAAAACGCCGTAGAAAAGTCAAAGTTACTGAGACAGGCTGTTACTAAAATGCAAAACCAAGCAGGAGAGCCACCAGCAGTGTCAACTTGTCTACAAAGAAAATACCTGCTGGGCAACTGAAACTTAGAAGATATTTTGGGGACCAAAAAGAGGATATCTGTCGGAAGAAGAGTAAAAAATAATTGGAAATTGGTAGTAAAATGAGTCAAAGCAAAGGAAAAGCTCTTAAGAGCATTAAATACTTGTACTTTAGTCCTACTGTACGTAACAGCTACAAAAGGCAGATGAATATTTATGAGCAAACTGGAAAAGCAGCAATTTTGCTGTGCCTTTTCCATTTAAAATCATCACAGTTCAAGGAGTGGCTCAGGGATGGAAGAAGTCTCATGAAAAGATCTAAAATCTTGAAAAAGAGGAAAGAATCAATCTGGTCATCCTACTGGACAATGTCAAACCCAACAACTTTCAGGCTGATAGTTCTGCCAAATATTATTTATGTGCATAAAAGTAAAAGCTATGTCCTTTTCTGTATGCAGCAATCTCAGAAACAAGACAGCACTCACTGACTTTGGGACAGGGTGTTACACCCAAGGATTTAAGGATGAAGCAGTTCAGATCAAAGACAGCATCTGGCAGCCCAGGACTCAGCTGAAGTGAGATGGTGTCTCAGATGGGAGGGAAAAGCTACTGATACTTAGCTGCATCCATCAACTGAGGGCTCAAATTCCAATTTTTCAGCTAACAGGACAATAATCAGAGGGACAGATGTTACCAACAAGGGGAATTTAAAATTTAGCAGCATGCTTTGAATAGTATGACTATTTAAGAAGCAGATCTATTTCTGAAAGTTAATATACAACACATGGTCAAGTTGTGAAAACAACTCTTAAATCGCCATGTTCTTCCTCTTTCCTAAATGACCTTTATTTCCCCTGCTAAAAAAAATCCTCCTTGAGGCCTTGTGTCCTATGTCATTTCCCTCACTTTTCCCCTAATTCCTTGACAGACACTTTTCCTGGTGAAATCTGTTATTTCTAGGAAAGAATGAGGACAGAAGAGAGGGATACAGTGATGAGGTCTAACACAGGGAAGCACAGCCCCCACTCTGTGGCTGAGGCAGCCACTGCCAAAGAGTGAAGGAGCAGAACTTGAGTGCTGCTCACTGCGGTGGAAGGTTTTGCTTTGTGCTTTATTTCCTCTTCTCAACAATGCAAGCAAACTTCTCAGAACACCACTGATGTGGAGCTTCATTTACCCAGCACTGCTGTGTGTCCTTCTGGAGCCTCTTGGTTTTAAAGAAGCTGAAGAAAATGAAGGAACTCAGAGTTCGGGTTGACAGGGCCTTAAAGGACCAATTTCATTCTGGTTTCTGCAGCTCCCACCTGACAGTGGGAAAGGAGAATTAAATGGAAACAGATTTCTCCATTTCTTGAAGCTCAAGTCAGAACCAAGTGTAACTCAGGAATCTTTTTAATCACACACAATATTGATGTCTAAAGAGGCCAACCTAGAAACAGAGACTAGACAGGAGTAAGGGAATAAAGGTGGATATTTATTTGAAAGGCCTTCAGAGGCACACCCTGGGCAGGCCAAAGGCTACACCCAAGATGGACCCCGAGTCACGAGTTCTTCACACTTTTATAGCTTTGGTCCATTTTCATATCAGCATAATTTCACCAATTAAACTTTAGCTAATGATGTCATTTCCCCTCAGCTTGCCCCCCTTCTCAAGATGCTGGTTTACACATTTTGGGCCTAGGCTGGGCTGGGTGTCCTTGGAGAGCAGCCTGGAGAGGCTTTGTTCTGTCTGTCTCAGCATGAGAGAGCAGCAGCTCACAGGCTACAGGACACTGCAGAGTTACACACTGGGAACACAGGATTTGAAAAATATAAAAGCTAAAACCCAAGGCATCAATATTACATCTCGTATAGAAGTGACCTGGGAGAAGTCTACTCCAACCTCCCACGTTATATAGAAGAACTGCTGTCCTCTGGAATGTTCAAACCACAAGCCAACAAAACATTACGATTAAGAGAGAGCTCCAGTATTTTTCATAGAATGATAAAACAGTTTGGGTTGGAAGGGACCTTCAAGACGATCTTGTTCCAAACCCCTGCCATGGGCAGGGACACTTTCCTCTACCCCAGACTGCTCCCAGCCCACTCAGCCCTGGCCTTGAACACTTCCAGGGATGGGGCAGCCACAGCTTCTCCAGGCACACTTGGGTTTACTCCACAGGTTTGAAAATCGATTACCCCCTCTCCCAAACACATGAATTATGAGGAATAGGTAATCTCTACACAGTGAAAAGGCAAGTGTTTATTTTGGTAATTGATGCTCTACACAAGAGTTGGGCAAAAGAAACCTTCTAAGATCAAGCTCAGTGTTTCAATACAGACTTTTTTTAGTTTTACCTGATTTGAATGCTCAAGTGCAGCCGGGCAAAGGATGTTGTTGGGTTGCCTGTACAGGCAACTGCCTAATTTCTGGAAAGATGTAAGAAAACACTGGGCTACTTTAACACAAATTCAAAGACAGACTTTTGTTGTTTTCTCTGAAAGTATTGCAGCATGTACCCAGATATAAAAGTAATTTGCTGTTCAGCTTCTTACATAAGTTGAATAATAACAGCTAAATTATTTCTAAATATTCCATTAAAACTCTCCATTGTCTTTCAAGACAGTTTTTTAAAATGTCTGAGCATTATTAAATGTCTCAGCACCTGCTTTTTTCTTTGGATTTTTACATTTAAAAGCAAGCTTCTGGTAATGTTTTATTCACGTGTCAAACAGTTCTATGTGTTGTTCTATAATTAAGCAAAATTTAATATTGGATAATTAAAGTATTAGGTTGCTAAACATTGAGCTTCTCCAGTATCGTATTTTCCAATAAATTGAAATTCTAAATAAATTCTTAATTGAGGAGCAAGCACCAAAGAAAACCAATTTTCACTTAGCATTTACTTCTCCAAAGTTTCACTAAAACAATGCCAGCCTAATTCTGAGGCTGATATACTTCCAGTATAAATACTGCATCCTCTCTTACTGCTTTCAGATGTTAAAAAGTACATAAAATGATTAAAAACCAGACCACTGGAGCTGAGGTGCAATACAGGCCCTCGATAAATCAGTGGTTTCTGGTATTCTGCCTCCATCCATTTTGTCAATTACAACCACTCAATCACACATAAAAACACCAAATCCTGCCTACAGACAGATGCATGTTTTACATTTTACCTATTTTCACAAACTTTTGCTTCTAGTAGGAAGATAGAAATGTAAACAAAGGGAAAAAAAAAGAAATCAGTCAGTATTCAACATGTTTGTGAACCCATTGTTTTAGATGTTTTTATCTGAAGTGCTGTTTCTCAGCTGTGCTGATGGAATCAATAGCAACATCTCAAAACTGTGACAGATCTTTAAACAAGTCAGTACTTACAGGGGTTTTATATTTTTTCTTCTTCATTTAAAAAATAAGACTAAAGAATACTTAAATTCAAATCAAATACCCTATCATGAAAGTAACCTTAAATTTGAGAATGAGCTACTAAACATACAGGAAGTCAAGGAAGAAATTCTGGTTATTAAAAAAATAAAGTATTAAAAGGAATAACCACGCTATCTTCTGTGCCACCCTAGAATGATACTTTATCAGCAGTAAATAAAGAGGAAACTGAGAAATTTTCAGCCTTCTGCTTGCACAGCTTTAGTTAGACACAGAAATCAAGGTGTGGGCTGAATTTCACTGAATCAGTGAATTTATACTGACATAAAACTGCAATGAGACAGAGCTGAATGGGAACTATATTCCTGCAGGCTCAGCTATTTCACCTTCTCTAACAATACCTGTACACCACTGAGCCGTTGACATATTTTTTCTCACGAGTAAGAAATGCTGACAATAAATGTGTGTATATACATAGAGATGATAAAAATTTTAATTACTTCCACATATACCACTTCCTTACATATTTCTCTTACATTGTGATGTCTCTTCTGCAATTTTAATTATTTTTTTTTAAGCTCCTTTTTCATTCAGATTGCACCTCTTCTCAGTTATTTGTTTTTCTCTTTTTGCAAAGGCAGATCTCCAATACGAATATTGCTAGGGCTTGGGTCCACCGAGTTAGATGACTTTTTATATTCATAGGATACACACAGGGCTAAGAGCTGATCCATTCTTGGCAGCACACTCACTGTATCACACACTAACACAGCATCAGAATATGGAATATCAACAACCCCGACTGTAGTTTTTCATTGTTATTCACTACACGTGCAGGGAATCCATTTGTTTCAGATTCTTTATGAATTCGACTCAATGTGTTGCAAAACAACCCTGAAAAAGCCTCAAGTCAAATTGCCTAAAGTAAATAAAGAAAAGCAACTTACTTTGAATTCTTCACCTCTACACTTGCAGCAAAAACACAGGCTCGTAGGTTGTGCATATTGCCAAGTGTCTTTTCACAATAATCAGTTTCAGAGAAATTGGAGATAAAAAAAGATTAGCAGACTCTTGCATCCACTCCCTTGAAATACTAACAGCTCCTGCATATTTTCCAGTGTTTTCAAGCAGAGGAGAGAGTCCCACACGTTTGGGCATGGAGACCACTGCTAAAGGTGACTTTTCATGGACCAGCTGGTGCCTTCCTACCAAAGTGCTTAATCAAAATCCTGCCTGGGATTTTGCCTCAAGAGCAAGACATCTAAATTTAGTCAGCTGCAGGTTTGTCCATGTGCAGTCGGTGTTTCCAGCCCCATGGATTGGAGATGGAGCTGCCAAAGCTGATGATGTGCAGGAGCAGGAGGAGTACCAGGACAAAACCTCCTAGGAACTGCTCTACCACCTCCAACCTTTTACTAATATTCAGCAGGAATGTGATAACACTAAAAAAATCCCTTTAAAACATATTATAACATACATATCATGCATACTGCAAATTTTTACACACATATTATAACAGCATAACCCATCATATGCATTTGACTGTTCTTTGGTAAGTTTTAAGGCATTCTCATGTGCTTCAGAAGCATTTTATTTCTGGCAGCTTTTCCCACTATTAAGTCTGTAGATTGATCAACATCAGGCAATAAATTTGGACAGTGCCCATCAAACATAAGAAAAAGTCCAACCTATTTGGATTCTCACCTGGTTATTGTCCTGCTGTTGAATGTAATGTTCATTAACATACCCCCTGCATTTTACATTCCATATCTGATAAAACCATTTCACTTCCCACTCTTCCACTTGCATAAGAAGCCACAATTTAATACCTTCGAAGAACAGCTGACACCTTGTGGAAAACTTTAATAAAACATTGCATTCTGAAGGAGTTTTCATCGTGTCAGGTATGTTTTTTTGTTGGCTTACTCATGATGTATAACATCAAACTGCTTGTTCAGGCAACACCTCCTTTCAAGGTCCTGTTCTCAAAGAGAACAGCAGTTTCTACAGCAACCAGATGTGAAATCTTAAGTCCAAGATTAGCACATAAATAAAGCAAAGTGTGAAGGGAAAGGCTCCTTTCTACTATAAAGAACCAGAGAAAAACAGCCTCAACGAGGTCTAGTGAAAGAACTATACATAAATATGAAGTGTCAGGAACTTTATCAGCCACGTCAGTTTTCCAAAAAACTTCTTCAGCAGTTATATTGAATCGTAAACATCCTCAACCTGTGTGCAACAAAAATCCTCAAAGTCTGTTCTTGTATCACATTTATTTCATGGATCTTCATAACCAATATCTTAATGTCTTTTTTCCCGATTTTCCACTTTTTGGCATAACCAAGCAGAGTCAAATCTCTGTGGAGGTTCCAGTGCATGAGCAGTGTGTAACATGGAAAAAAATCATATTTGGAGGAAGATCCAACACAAGGAGCATCACTGGGGCTATAGGGATGGCTTTATCAGAGGGATACATGTAAACTAAAAAGGTCCGTATGTCTGGACAATAATTTGAGCATCCAGATGTGGATGAGACGATAGCACTGAATGAGAAGAGAGCAGAGAAGGGTGCTAGAACATATGCAAGGCAGTCATGGGGTTATACTTTTAAGCAGAGATTAAGCAGCTAATTAATTGATTAATCAAAACAATTAACTAGATGTCAAATCACCACAGCGGCAAATTTAAAGTCAATTAATTCATATATTCAAAAGAACAGCAAATAATTAATAAGGAATTAAAGAGTTTGTTAATTATGTGGCAGTAGATTAGTTATGCAGAAAACTAAGTGAGAAGCAATTAATTAATTATGCAGAGAATCAAATGAACCACAAAATATTTATGCAAAGAAACCCCACAAATGGGCAGTTTAAAAGCAGATGGTGGGAGAATGCTGGGGTATGTTTAAAAAAATGTTTAATAAGTATCAATTGCTGGCAACTGTAGTTAGCTGAGCTATTAAGAAAACCGTTTGAAACAAGAATGTAAGTCAGGTCAGGAATCAATTGACTGAGGATAATTTGGTTATCAACAGATTCTATGGCAAAGATTCATCGAGACACTGGTTGTTATTGACAGTTCCAAGGGGCAGGTCTGGTTTAGAAACACAGGTCAGTGAAACTCAAATGGATACTGGAAGCAGACCTTTGTCACAGTATTTTATTATCGTAATGTCACCATATGCTTTGCCTCTCCCCTTTGCTCACTGCCCCAGTGCTGCACCCTGCATTGTGTTCAGTTTGGACTAGAAGTTAATTAGGATTCATGTCTTACATTCATGTGTAAATTGTCGTGCATACAACTGTAGCTTCCAACAAAAATAACACTCTGCACGAACATTATCTCCAAAATTTAACTCCCCCAACATGCCTTCGTTAAAATTGTAAATGAGCTGCACAACAGAGCTGAGAAAAAGGCTCTGTTTACATCAGTAAAAGGGAGAGAGATTCACATTGTGGTGTCAATGTAACTTACACAGATGTGATGCTACAAACTCGTCTGAGCGGAGCCTCCACATTCAAACACAGATAATATCAGGCCTCAGTCAGATGAAGTGTGGTGTCTACTGAGAAGAGATATTTCATTTCAAATGCCTGATTTATTACTCAGAAGACTGAGATGAATTTTTAACACTTCAGCTAATGATAACTTATGGGGGAAAAAGAACCCACTCACAAAAATGATAACAGGGCTGAGCACCCTCCTTATGGAGCCAGGCTGGGAGTGCTAGGGGTGTTCACCTGGAGAAGAGAAGGCTCTGGGGAGACCTCAGAGCCCCTTCCAGTGCCTGAAGGGGCTCCAAGAGAGCTGGAGAGGGACTTGGGACAAGGGTTGTAGTGACAGACAAGGGGAAATGGCCTCAAACTGGAAGAGGGCAGGGTTAGATTAGGTATAAAGAAGAAATTCTTTACTGTGAGGATGATGAGGCCTTGGCACCACTGGCCCAGAGAAGTTGTGGCTGTCCCATCCTTCCCATAGAGCAAGATACAAGCTTGTCAAATGGAGAAAAAATTGCTAGTATTTTACCATACTTAGGAAATCTAGCCTGAAAATTTTTGTTCAGAATTTTAAATTAAAGAAATCCTTTCAGGACAAACGTTCACCCCATTCCCCTCACACCCATAGAGGTTTAGAGAAGACACCATAACAGCCTGACCTGAGGTCTGAAACTCCGACATGAAACGCTTCAACAGTTGTGTGAAATTAGGGATAGAAGCACTATTTATCAAAGAAACATTTCACATGTTCAGAAACATAGTCAGAAGTAACGCAGAGCTTTGCAAATCTGTACAGAACAAAAGTGGAATAAATAAATGGCGATAGTAAACCACCATATTAACCTCTTTTTGATTTAAAACTGACCTCCCACTATCACTTCAAGACAAGTCTCAACAGAAAGAGACAATTACCACAGCTGAAAAGGCCACTGTGCTCCCTTAATAGCTGCAATGAAAATCACTTTTAGGAACCACAGCTTTATCACCTGGATGCTTTCTGGAAGTGTATTTGTCATTTAGGGTGACTACCTGACAGGTTATATGCACTGCAGTGAAAAGCAAAGTAATTTTTATTTTTCTGACACACACCAACTACTGAATGATGTCATAGGAATATAATATGTAAACTCATCTTGGTATACAAAGGCAGTTAGCAGAATTGGAAAGTATATTCTTGTAAGTGCCCTCTCTCTCAGAACTTCTCTCCAGGTACTGTGGTAGCCCCTCGCTCTGCGAGATGCTCAGTCATAAATAAGAAAGAAAATAAAACCAGTAAATTATACTTAAAATAGTATTAGAGACAGAGTGGAATGAGATGCTTGCCAAGTGGGGGAAAAAAAAATCAATATTATTTAACACATTTCTAGATTGCAAACCACCACAGCACATAGGAGCTTACAACAATAAAAATACTATTTCAACACAGTACCAACAGTGAGCAGCAACAGAATCGATCAAAAGCTAAGTGAAATGCATGAGGCTTTGGTTCCAGCTGAGAAATCTCTCCTGTCCTCCCAGAGCAGCCTGCATAAAGGACAGTGGGCTCTGGCTAGAAATCCTCATGGTTACAGCAAAACCAAGGAAAGCCAGGCTAGAGCCAAGGCTGAACATCAATTGTTAATACTGAGGAGAAAAAATGTTAATAAGTGAAAGAAAAAATCACTAAATAACAGTATTTCAAAGCGACTCAAATATAACAAGAGATGCAAATCACCCCAGTATTGTTTTTCAAAGGCCTCTCTGAATTCATCACAAGACCCCACACTTAGAGCTAGAAATACATACACCAGTCAGGGACAGTCACAAGAGATTTTCTTCCAGGAAGGCAAACCTAAAACATTCAATGAAAAAGCCTATTGACATCAAAGATCTTTGTGTACCACTTCACTCTGCCTAAGGACTCACTTAGAGCAATGAGCATTTCCTATATTTACAACTGAGTTTTAAGTGAAGAATTACTTTCTTCCAAGTGTTCATTCATTAGTAAATAAGAAATAAGGGAAGAAAAAAAGTCATTGAATGCCTTTTCATACAGTGCTTTATCTGACTGGGAAATTACTTTTGTTTTCAGGGTAAATATAGCATTTTACACATACACTTAGCAACCCCCACAAAGAATACATGTCGACATTGCTGTGACTTAGCAGCTCTAAGCATGTGAGGAAAAGGGGGAGGCAGCCTTAACCCTCCGATTTAGATAAGGCTGATGAGGTTTTTCCAGATATCTCTGCTAGGAAATGATGTTCAGACAAATTCTGAGGTATTTTTCCAGATAGCTGAGAGGTCAGTCTGAGCAACTGTCTCGATTTGGCTGTCCGCAAATTCAACCCCAAGTGCATGTGCAGATCAACTCCACAGGCAGCAATTCCACATAACCCAGCAAACAACATCCAAAAGTGAATGCTGATATTCCCATGAGTCCAGAGACACATAATGCACAACGAAATTTCTCAAAAAAACAAAAAACAAAAACAAAAAAAAAAAAAAAAAAACAAAAAACCCACAAAAAAAAAAAAAAAAAAACAAAAAACCCACAAAAAAAAAAAAAAAAAAACAAAAAACCCACAAAAAAAAAAAAAAAAAAACAAAAAACCCACAAAAAAAAAAAAAAAAAAACACCAAAAAATCCTGTAGAGGAACATGTAGACATGTGCTGTACATCTGATACGTACATTCCAGCTGTTCCCCATCTCCTGTGCTGCCAGAGGCTCGGCTGCTCTCCCCTCTGGCTCTGGATGGTTGCAGGACAAACAGATCTAAAGAGCACAGAGCCATGTGGTGCAGAGAAATGCAGGAGTGCACCAGCATCACCAGGAAACAGCCAAGGCAAAGACTGCAGCAGACTGATACCACCAGGAAGAGGAAGGAGAGAGGCACGGGAGGAAGGCTCTTAGCCAGGGCAACTGCAGGTGGAGGTTCACAAACCAGAAAACTGAAACCCAGGCAAAAAGGGCTCCAATCCCATTTTACCCAGTCACAGCAGTGTTTAATCAGAGTTAAGCTCCTCAGCTCAGTATCTGAATCACTGGATGAAATGTGGCGCTTTCTGCCCTTAAGTTAAACAAAAAATGATGAATTTTAGTATTAGGCCTGGCCATGTGACACCACTCAGGGCAGTGATGTCTTCTCACAACCCAAGACTTGGCTCTGCAATGTGCAGAAGCAGAACATCTCACATTCCAGACTTCCAACTGGCCTCATGCCTTTTCCAGTTAGGCACAAAGAAACATATGAGCCGAATGCTTTTATTGCTTTCCTAATCACCTTTATTGATATTTGCATGGAACCTGACTATTTTCTCAGTCCATCTGTTCCTGCTGCTCATTTATAATGTGAACTCTTAATTCAGCCTTGTTAGAACTGGCTCATATGGAGGTAATTATGTCAGCAAAAACAAAGGATCATGATTTCTAGAGGAGAATGGGAAGCAGAAGCTACTAGACTTGCTATTAATGTCATTTCTAATAATCTTTAAATAGAACTGCTTGTACATACAGACCTTTTCAGGGTGTATTGACTGCATTAAAAAGTCACATAAATGTTATGTTAAACTAAAAAGCCAATCATTTTTTAAAAAGAGTAAAAATATTATCTTTTTTAACCTTTCTTGAATGTAACCAGAGAAATAAGAAATAAGATCTCAGGTGTTTAGAAGACACCAAGCTTCACTACCTATGTATGGATTTCACAAGAGTCACAGAGACATCAGACTCCTCATTCATGTACTAAAAATATAAATACAGTACCCAGGGCTCTTCACAGGTACTGTATCTGCAGATCTGCAAGAGAGTTCCTCAGTGATGCCACTTATAAACTGACTGGGCACAAACAGAAGGTCCCATTCCTTTGGTGTCTGGGCCCCATCTTTTTCAATATTATCAAAATCTGTGCCCTAAACTATCCTGCAAAGCTTTTGCCAGCGTCCCTCTAAAAATACCAATTGGTAGCATGGCTGACCTGGAGTATACCCAGCCCTGGGTCTGCCCTGGCACAAACATCTGCTATTACCCCTCAGAGCACTCACACACTCAGGGTGCAGTGAGGACAGCACGGATCATCCACGAGGTAACGTGGAAGGAGCACAAGGTTTGAATTTGCCTCAGTTGGAACGATGAATGGCACATGAGAGAGGAAACCTGAGAGCCCTGACCACCTAAACCCAGCCTCGAGATGGTCAAAACACCACTGGCTGGAGAGTCCAGACTATCATTTGTCCAGGTCTCATTTCTGTCTCAACAGCAAGCTTGGAATTTGCTTTCTCTCGAAGCTAAATTGATTTTATTACAACTCTGACTGTAGGACACAGCAGGAAACCCTTTCCCTCTATGCAGAACACATGGATAAGAGGGTGCTTTTCTATATAAGTTTGGTACCTTTTCTGGAAATGTTTAATTACACTAGCCAAGAAAGAATAATTTTGACAGGATAAATTACATCTCCTCTATACCACCATGGGAGCAGCCTACTAAAACATTTGTAATGTAGACTATTGATTATGTGCCTCGTTGTGCCACAGTGAATCTGAGATTCAAGCTCGCTTCACACATCATAATCCATACGCCCAATTTTAATTTTTGAAATAAATATATATGAGAAGGACCTGCAAATTCCCTGAGCTCACATCAGGCCTATTCAATAATCTATTGAATTAATTGTAGTTCATTTTTCACTGGGAAAATAAAATGGTATGTGTAAGACATTCACTACTTCATTAGCAACTTTCACATATTTCTAGTTTGAAACTCATTTCAATTTGCCAAGATAAATGCCTTGATTTTTCCTCTCTGCTTAGTAACAGCATGCAGTGTAATAGAAGCTGGGAACGGCGGCATTTTTCTTTGAGCAAATTCTACTCAGCAGGATCCAAAACCTTAACTGGAAAAAATTACCATAATTTGTTGAACATTAAATGCTCAAGAAACACTCAGAGCCTCACCTTTCTCAGAAGTTCTGGGAAAAAAAAAAAAAACCAACCTGTACTTTTTTTTTTTATTAGCGTGTTAGCCTGCAGAAGTTAAATTTGATTAGGGTAGTCAATAATGCTTGGAACTGGTGATACATAACCCCAAAGAGCTCTTTCCTAGAAAACTGAGGATGTAATGAATGAACCAGGCACAGCCGCAATGCAGAGCCTCTCCCAACAGCCAGACCTCAGAACTTCCCTACCAATTCTCTAAGTAGCAGCTGTGATTTCTTTTTTCTAATTACAATTCACTCTCTCTTCCCCCCTCCCCCCCCAAACTAATTTTAACATAGCTTCTTGTTAATTAACTATGTTAATTGCTAATGCTTCTTGGCAAATTTAGCAGGTTTCTGCAAGCGCTGGCTCTAATATCTATGTCTAAATGCACAGTCATCCTGATAAAATTCATAAAAATCCCTCCCTCCAGTCTTTACATACTTTTAATTCAAAAATCTATCTTCTCTTTACCTAAAGTCTGGCTGTGAAGTCCCAGAAAATTCTGAGGAAATCACTGCTGAATACACTATAAGCCAGAAATTAAATGAGCACACCCCATCATATAAACCTCTGTTCCCTGGGATATTTTCTCCTGAGGGTCTCTGGATACGCCGTAGTTACTAATTTCTGAATTTATTAGGGGAAGAAAAATAACAAGCAAGTGCAAACTAATTTCATCCAGCCCTGAAAATACATTATTAAGTGCTGAATCTTCTCTGAGATTTGGAATTTAATGAATTAAGGAGCCCAAGTCACCTGTAATGGCATGGAGCTGAATTTAGCCATAACCATTATTGAGTCAATGGAAGCAACTGGGATTTAGCTTCATTGAAAGCTGTTTATTTATTTAGGCTTTCAATTATTTATTTACCCAGGCACCAAGCTAACTACAGATTTCAAAATGCTGGCTTTTATGATTTTTAATTGGTTTTTAAACACTTATCTGTACATTACAGCAATGCAACCAAATGATGTCATCGCAGTGATGTTTTTAGCAGGATTTTAGAGAAGGGAATCTGGCATCATCTCCCCTTTGATTAGCTAGGATCTCCCACCCCAAGAACCCAACACCTTGCACTGAGAAAGCCCTGTGGATACCCTTTTCAAACAAATGCATATTGAAAATAGTTCCAGAATGTTACTGCACAACTCAATATTCAGGTTTTGTGCTATGAAGGAAGGTAAATAAAATAAAATTAGTAGGCAGTAGCATCCCTTCCACCCTTGTCTTACCCTCCTTCCTCGTTCACTTTGCATGTAACCTGGAGCAGGAGAAAGGGTTTTTAGGAAATTACTTTCTAGAGAAACACATGCCTTCCTACCATACTGCTCACTGCAGGGATGATCCTGCAGTACCTATAAACAAGTGACCTCCCCCAGAAGTGTGGAAATCACTCCAAGCTGTGATTCCAATTTGTGGTAATAGGGATATCCAGGGGAAGCCATTCCCCCTTGCCTCCTTGCTGCTGTTCTCAGTACAGGACCACTTCCAGCGTGTTCTGCAATGAGGTTTGTTAACCACAGCTCTGCAACAAGACTGGTGAGATGAGGAAAAAAAAAAAGGACTTGAAATCATTTGAAAGCAATTTTAGAACGAATTCTGCAGCCACATAATAACTGCACTGGGCCCTGGGAAACAGGAGCTGCCAACTCAATGAACAGGTAACTGAGTAAACAGGAGAGCAAAAGTGCTGGAAAATAACTGCTAATAGGACTGGGAAGAAAAGTTCCAACTTCATCTCTACCAGGACTCACATCCACAGCAACACGTCTGCCTGACCTGCAGCTGAACAGGTAGCTCACAAGGCTTAGTCCATAGGGTAATGAATAGCTCTAAAAGCTATAAAATTCTCAATTGTTCATTACAAAGTGAAAACGTCACAGTGGCAGAAAGGTGTCATCACTAATTTGTCTCTGCACCTCTTTTAAAGACACATTGTGATTTTAAAGTATGTCTAAAAAATACACCACATTTGCCCTCTCTATTCAATCTTTAAAACCAGTTTTCATGATTTTGTGTACCATTTAAGTTTTTCTTAGTGGAGTTCAGAAATACTATTGAAGCTTTTCCCCCTCAAATCCGGCATGAACCCTTCTTTCAAAAGCCCTTCAGAGCCGAGAGATCACAGCTTCCAGAAGAGAAAGGACTGAACCGGCATCAATACAAGGAGAAGAAACAATTGGGGAGTAAACCCCACCCTGATTCAAGACTGTCTTCCAAAAAATCTTCTTCACAGCTCATCAGACCAAAACCCTGCCAAGCTTATTCATTCTCTTAAGACCCTAATCTCCAGCACTGGGAAGAGTGGCCAAACACATCAGCAAACCAAAATTAAGTGTGAGTGAAAGTAGGAAGCACACAGAGGCAGCTCACAGAACGCATCCTCAGCGCGAACACGAACAGCAGCAGTTGGGACTTGCCAGAAGTGTCACAGCGTGTGACTCCTGCCAGAGCCCCTGAACAATATTCATGTACAGCCACAGAAAATTCCATGGCGTTTCACATCACAGCAGAGCTCTCAAGCTTTAGGTAAAATGTTATATTAACTGAATAAACTTCAATAGATGTATTTTCACATGGGAGTTTCCTCTGTGCCAAAACTCTAATAAATGTACCAGTCTTCAAAATCCAGGTGGATTTTGGTCTAATTACCATTTATACTGAACTTTTTTTTTTGCACAAAATATTCCAGGTATTCATTTTTTGTTATTTTTCCTTTTAGCTACTTCCAAGAAGATATAAATTCAACCCCTAACACGAATAAGCAGAGTCTCCATGGGTCCCACTTACACCTGCACAAAAAGTACCAAATTAAAGGAAAGCCAGTGCATCCAGCTAAACTTCACATATTGTGTGAGATTCCTTGAATTTAGCTACACATGGTTAAGTATCTGCCATATAGTAAAATACCTTAGCTCACAAATAATGTGCTGATTTACTGCTACCCTGCCCCTTATCTACTTGCAGCAATACTTTTAATTTATTATAGAATCACATAATGGTTTGGGTTGGAAGGGACCTTCAAGATCATCTCATTTCAACCCCCTGCCATCGTTTCTGTAGCAACTTTCTTCAGACTGACAGAATTTGGCTTTCTCTTAAAAAAAAAAAAAAAAAGCAGAACAACAAAAACAACAAAAAACCCTGTAATCTAAATATGTCAATGCATCTGGTAAACAGCTCACAGGATGGCCATTAAAATCTATCACTGGAATACTACTGAGAACTATTTCAATATAAACTTTTGATACATTATGTTGTCTAGAGTTTTATTCCACCACGGCAGCATACACTATCATACAATTTAAGAAAATACAGCAGAAGATATTAAATACAGCAGCATTGATCAGACAGTTCTGCCTTTGAAAAAAAGGACCATAAAACTGAAATATGTAAACATTACTTAGCAGTGATGGCCAGACTAGGGCCATAGAGCAAACCAACAAAGGGAAATTGTACTTATGTGCATCTAAATATGGGGACTATCAGATGATCAATAGTTATTTGCTTGCTATTTTTTTGTCTAAAGAATCATAGCACAGTGATGGCTGCTAGCAAAAAAATCATTGCACAGCTTCATAAATTTTCCTAAAAAAAAACAGGCATTTTTCATTTATGAGCAGTGCCTCAAGGCTGATGGTGATTCATCCTTAAATGTCCATCTAATCCCAAAAGAGGGGCTGAATCTGTCCCAAACAAGGCATCATGAGCCTCCCCCCAAACCAAACAAGGCACAGGGCAGGTGAAGGGAGGTTCCTCCAACACCTGCTCAAGTCCCTGCTCAGTTGTAACTTGATGGTGCTGAGAGCCATGTGCAGAAGATCAAAGACCATCAAATTCTTTACCTGCAGTTCACTGAAAAGCTTCAGAAAGAGACATGTTTGAATACTGCAGGAAAAAATCTATAGTTTTCTAAAATTATAGCTCACTTATCAGTTCTCCACAGCAGGGAAACACACAGGGGACCTGTGGATTTGAAAGATTAACACATGATCTGGAAAATGATTGACCAGCATAGGGATGAAGTTTGCTGACAACAGAAAATCATTTAGAATAATCAAAATCAGAATTTTACTGCAAAAAATTGTAGCCTTGCACAAGGCACCCAGGTGATGGGGAGATAAAATAGGAGCCCCAGCTGTACTGCTGGAGGGGAGGAGATAGAGGATTTGGGAGTGAAGCTAAGCCCAAGACAAAGGGAGGGGTGGGGTAAGGCGGTTTAAGATTATTTTTTATTTCTCATTATCAGACCCTGATTTGATTGCTAATAAATTACATTTTTCCCCCCACTCAAGCCTTTTTGCCCATGACAGCAACTGGTGAGGGATCACTCCCTGCCCTTTTATCACCCCATGAGCCTTCCATTATATTTTCTCTCCCTGTCCAGCTCAGGGGGGCATTGAAAGAGTGGCTTTGTGGGCGCCTGGTGTCCAGCCAGAGCCAACCCACCTGGAGAAACCACCTGAGGGATGGGGCGATGAAGGAGCAGCTGGAATGCAAAGGGAAGCACAGGTCTGGAGAATAAGGTCAGCACTGACAGCTCCTTACTCATCACCACTCTGGAAAGCAATCTCAGCTTCGTGGCCAACAGCTCTGTGAGGGCCACAGCAAATGGGACTGCTCAGCAGACAACACAGAAGAATTATTATTGTGAGATAATAATACAGAGAGTGGAAAAAAACAAACAACAAAAAAACCCCAAAAGGTATGAACAAAAAAAAGAAAAAGGAAACCAGACAAACCCCCTCAAAAACCCACAGCACTTCCAACATGAGAAAAAAACAAGCATTTTGATTCTATAGCTGGTAAAACAGGATCTGATATGGATGTATGAAATCACAAATTATAAAATAAAGATGACGAGGGAGTAATTCTTCCACGGTTCCACATGACACAACTGGGACACAAATAAAGGTATCAAGTGACAAATGTAAAGCAAACCCTCAAAAATACATTTCAGACAGCACAGATGAGCTGTGGGACTTTACCACCACCAAATGCTATAGGGGCCATGAGCCCAGAAGCTCACAGACATCAATCTCACTTCTGTAGCATCACACCATTAGCAGCTATTAATTCACTGTAGCTGCAGATGAGAAAGTCCTGAACCTCCTTGTTCCCAGAAGCTGGGAATGTAAATCCTGGCCGTGTATTTATGGGAAGGATCGTGTGGCATTGTCCCTGCTCCTTGCACTCCCTTCTGAGCCACCAGGCACCAGCTGGGATTAGAAGACAACTTGTGCCATCAGAAGCTATAAATCTGTGTCCTCCTCCTGCAGGGCTGCTCCCGTGGGCTGGTGAACACACACCTGCTGAAAGGCAGGCCCAGCCTCCCAGAAGGTGAACTGGAGTGTCCCAAGGGGAACACAATTTAACTGGGAAGTTGAAAGGACACATTACACAACCCCCATCCTCCTCCTCCCTGCTTCTGTCTGCAAAGGAGAGTCTGACTTTGATGTACTGAGTAGCTACCTCACAGTTCCTCCTAGTTTAAGTACTCCAGTGCTGTGTGATCCTTTCACTTCCCTATTCAATTTACTGAGCCTCTGATATCACAGATACATCTTCCTGCTCCTGGGGAACTTCAGGCAGTCACATCTTTCCCAAGAGAATATGTAAGGGCAGAAATGTGGTTTACGATACCAAATTGTCTAATGTTTACAATCTGTTTCTGTGTAAAGGTGATCATTTTTCCAAGCAATATTAAAGGAGAAATACAACAGATAGCAAGGGCTGGATAGATAGTCTCCTCTCCCAATTTAAAATCTACAGTATTTTACACAAAAGTAATTTTAACTGAAAGGAAAATCTAAGTGGTCATTCATCACTGGGAAGAAACGCTGTTATGAGCCTCCAAGTGTAAGAGCTGAAGCTGTGAGAGGCTGAGATCACTGCTCCCAACAAGTAAAAAATACTTTTTTTTAGTACTGATACAAAATTCTGCTGCTTGGTACTTCCATTATGACAACTTCCAAGAAAATTTTAAACCTGTGATACATATTTAATAACGTGGATACCTTACACATCATTAACTTCTGCTGACACTTTATCTTTTCCCTCTCTTTTCCTTTAATAATATTGAAATTACAGAAGATGATTTTAAAGTACCAATTCCCAGATCTTAGAGTACAACTGCTAATGCCTAATAGGTCTGCCAGCACTATTCTAAGGAGATTTTGGGGATGGTTCCTACTCTTGCAGTTGAGTTTAGACACTTGAACAATCTGTAGGTAATTTATAGGCAACTACTTCAGAAAGATGACAATTAAAAGACAGTTACTTGGAGAATGCTCAAATTCCCATTATTTTCTTTTTTTTCCTCTTTGTAATCAATATGCAAATTTAGGCATTTAAAATCAGATGAGAACTAGAAAAAAATGGTACATGTATAAATAAAACACGCACTGTGATTACGCTCCTCTTTCTAGTAAATGCCTTTAAAATAAATAAATGCCTATAAAATGCATTATAATTTGTTTACAGTTTTGTCAGCATCATAATGGAAATAAATCTTCTGAGGGTATCTGAATTTTACAAGCAGAGTAGGCATGGGCCTGGTTAGAGATGAAATAAAGACAGAGGCAGATGGTTAGGCAAGGAAAAAGGCATGAAGCTTGATGTAACAAAAGTGATGGACACTGCCTAAAAATCTAGAGACAAAGGGACTGTGAAAAAATCAAAGTATATGTAGAATAGCCTGTTCCAAATTACAAGATGAGAAAAGCTTTTGAAAGCTAAGAGAATATAATTTATATGGCAGTAAAATGAAAATGAGGAACATCAGAGGCAGACCCAAAGCCTCCATCTGATGATTCGAGCTGACATCATGTTTGTGAGTCCAAGACCACTATAAAAGAATTCCAATAAGTGTTTAAGAGATGAATTAGAAACATCTCCATCTAGTAACACAGCAAACTTATTTCTAATCACATAAATCACTCTATTGTTCAACACATCCAGTATCAGCTTATTTTTATAATTGACTATCTTATAGCATGGATAAGAAAAAGACATTTTTGAAGTATCTATTATCCATTACCACAATTCTGAGTACAGCTTCCAACTTGAACAGTTACTTGTTTCAACACTCTTTATCATACAATTTCAGAATTCATTTTATCAGCAGTCTTAGATATGAGAAGATCAATCAAGATGCAATTGTCATTGGAACCACTAAGAATTATGTACTAAAGGACTTGAGGAAGAGGCACTCCAGTGCACCAGACAAGAAAAAGGTAATGTCTCACAAGACTTAAAAAGCACCTGAAGGTCTATAATAAAATTGATGACTTCAAGAGTTTTTACATTGCTAAAAGATTTTAAACCACAAGTCTTAAAGTTTTATGCATACATCGGGTGGCAGGAGGTTAAATGCACTTGATAACCATCATGGGTTTATAGTCTCACAAATGCAAAACAACCAGTTATGAAGAGACTGCTTGTAAAGATTGATACCAAACATCTACATCCTAATAAAAAGGGGAAGGTCTCTTTTATTTGATTATCAAAAGTAATGAGCTAAAAGAAAAATAAAATTTAAAAAAAAAAATAGGCTGTCAGATCACCTCCAGGTGCAATTTTCTCTAACTGCATATTCTGATCATAAGGGCCAAGCCAGTTCTCAGTTACAAGGGTGAAGAAAAGTCCTGATGTAGAAGAAGAGATTGATTGATTGATTGATTGATTGATTGATTGATTGATTGATTGGAGTTCATGCTATTCAAAAAGGGACATTTGTAAGTAATGTCCCTGCTTCTTGGAAAATGTCGGAAAGTGCAAATTCTCCATTTCAAAACAGCTGTAAAGAGGCACATTTAAAAAGTCAAATCTTCTCTCAAGAGACACTGTGCACAGACACATTTGAAATATTCACAGACAGAGCAGAGTTTTCCACAGCAACCAAATTGAGCCTGTTAATGAAGAAATCCTCAAAATCCCAAACATTATTTGAAAAGGAGTGTAGTTCTCAGAATAATCAAGTTACAGCTTGCAGTTGCTTTGGAGTCAATGTTTATGTGCCATTCCTGAATTTCATAAACCATCACTTCAGAGAAAACAGTGTAAGACTGCAATAATTTTACATTTTAATTAAGAAAAAATACTAAAGGTACCTTCTTCTCTAAATCCAAGAAACTTTCATTACATGACCTGATGGCTAGACCATCTTAACATACGGCATTAAAGGTGAAATCCTTGTTGTCACTCACCCAAAAATCAAATTCTTAACCACTAAGTAAAACCAGGACTTTATCTCTGAGAACTTAAAACCACACCATGGGATGGATGACATGTTCCAGCAGAGGGAAACATTCAGCACCTGAGGAAGCATTTAGAAATACACTGTCCAACATTCAAATGGAAATGAAAATTGCTTCAGGAAAATAATTCTTCGTTGTTATTAACATGAAGGAGGGGGTACTGAAAGCTCAGCAGCAACAGTTGCTGCATTTTGCAAAGATAAAAAGGAGCAGCAGAGTAAGTTCCCCTTCACCACAGCTACAGTTGAGTGTCTCCAAGGAGCACAAATATTCAGTAATTAAGAGGGTCTAATCAGCTCCCAGGACCCACCTCACCATTTCATTTTCTTCAGACTGCCAATAAAGATGCCAATTACAGCTAAATATAACAGAACAAGATATGCTCTTGTGAAGTACAAAGAAAGATCACATCTCATTTCAAATTGGTCATCAAATAGCTAATAAATTGTAATGGGCTTTCATTGCTTTGATTTTGAATACAAGAGAGTAAACTGCAGAAAAAAGCTTTCAGAACAGTTGTACCACAACTCAGCCAACTCTGCCAAGTTTGGAAATGTGATAAATACATTATTTTTTTTCACAGAATCAGAGAATCACGAAGGTTGGAAAAGTCCCCTAAGATCAACTATTAAACATAAGACTGAAAGGTTCACCACTTAACCATGTCCTAAACACCATAATGTGATATATATTTTAAAAGATACATACGCTGAATTTCCTAACTCTCCCCAAAATAGCAATAGTAGGGTTGATAACCCACACCATCCTAAATGAAACTGTGAAAATAGAAGTAAAATGATAACCACAGCATTTCACTTTTTCTCCTTTAATCATCCTGGTCTGTTCTGGAAAAAAAAATTAAAAAAATAAATAAACTCCCCCAAATTTTACCTGCTCTACTTATTGCCAAAAGTAATCCATCCTTACACACTGGCCAATTAAATATCAAATATAAAAGGTACTGACACTATTATAGCTTCCTCCCCCCGGCTGAGGAGCTGCACAAGTAATGTGCAGAGCTTGCAATTTTATTTTTACAGAAGGAAGTCATATACCCCTTAAGGCTGCCACAGCACAGCTGCTAATTTTGAGTACCTCTCTTACATCTGGATCAGTAAACTCCAAATGGGGATGAATAAACAAGGTAGGTGGTGGATTTTAAAAGGCAAGTGAAACAAAAATAGAAGGATCTTTTTATAGTAAGAAAAGCCTGGGGGAGATCTCACCACCTCTTCTCTCTGCTGAAAAATGCTATTTGCTTTTTAATTAAAGCTTTTTCAGTCTCTTTTTGCGGCCCAATTTTCTCTGAGCGCCAGCACGTCTGTGGAGATGAAAAATGCACTGAGTAATGAATTTTAGATTTGGAAGAAGTCAGCTCTAGAAATAAAAAAGGCCTCCACACATAGCCAAGATTTGAAGGTGAAGTGATTTAATGGCTGACTCGACTCATTATAATTATCATTATTCATGTTGTGGTGCCACCCAGAGGCTTTGTGTTAGGTACCGTACCAATAACACAATTTCAACAATAAATCTGTTTGCAGAACTGGGCAGGGGCTTAAGAGACCAGGCAGACTTTAAGCAAGAGGAAGAGCAGATGCATGGCAAGAAGATGGGAAATGAAGCTTCAGCAGACAACTACCAACACTTTATCCAGTATGAGTTTGCTTGTTAACAGGAAAATCATCACTTGGAGGGAAAATAACCTGGCACAGGTCACTGTCTCTGGGAGCAAGGGAGAGAGGACACCAAGAGTGACAAATATTGCAGCAAGGCACCCATGACAGAGTGGGACACACCCATGACAGAGTGGGACACACCCATGACAGAGTGGGACACACACACCTCCTTCTCCTGTGTTGTGAACCCGAATATTTAAATAGGCACGTCAGGAACAGCACAGGAAGAAGGAAATACAGTGTACACTGGCAAGCTGAGGGGAGATGGAAGGCCAAGGATGAGTAGTTAGGGCCAAGAGGGAATAAAAACAGAGATGGCATCATGAAAGGCACTAGGAGCAAACGGGAAAGGTTGGCACTATGTGGATGATTTATAACAAGTCAAAACAAAAGAAAGATGCATGATAATGTTGGTATAATGGAATGGCAAAAGGCAATTTGATGCTTCAAGTGATTATCTTTAGGTTTTTAATTTTAGATTATTCCTTGCCAAGTGACTATGCTAGGCTTTCTATGAATAGTGAATTTAGCAAAACTTTGTGGACAGCTGCCCATCACGTTTCTTACACAAGAAAATCCACTCTTTACATAACTCTCCAAATTAATAATTAAAAATAAGAATGTAGAAATTCTGATTAGACATACCCAAACAAGATCAGAATTGTAGGACGGGGAACAGCTTGAAAATGTGTGCATAGAGGAGGGAGAGGTGTCAAGTTATTGTCAGCAAGAAGTGGTTTTTCTGATGCCTCAAATTCACCAGGTCATATCCTTCATTCTGCCAACCATGGAGTTCATGTAAACTTCTCACCAAAATTTAAATGCAATACAACTGACATGCAACTCAGTTTTGCTAAATTGATAGAAATCTGATCCTAATTGCAACAGCAGCAAAAAATAGGCCAGTAACTTTCTATGATGCTGTGGCCATGCCCTGGGAGCTCTGGAAGGTTTACTTATGTTTAGTAGTAATCCTCAAACTCTCTTCAAAGGATATTCACATCTGTGATGATAACAACTATTAAGTTGTTTTGACCTCTGTGTTTATCAGATCCAACTAAAGGAAACAATAATATCACTGAAATAATTCTAATTATTACACCCAAAATCATGTTGTTCCACAAGTACCTTGGGGCTTGGCTGTGGGACTGTAAAGCAAAATATTCTGTATTTGCCACGAGAACCTAAACTCAGCAGCAGTTATATTAATGTATATTTTCTGCTTCATTTCCTTTGACTTTATCGCTGCTCATCATTCACAAGGTTTTTTCAGTCCATACTTGTGCAATCAGAAGGCTATCAAGCACCAAAAATCTTTACCCATTTAACCAGCCCATCGTCTGTGTTTATTAAAGACAGGTGTCCATTTATTCTCACGGGCACAGCACTCCTGGTTAAATAAAACATAACTGCAGCCACTAATTCCCAGTCAGCCCTGTAAGGACACAGGGTCAATTATTGCATCCTTGTAAATTAAAGGCTGGAAACAGCATACCAAATAACTAAAAGCCTAACAGGCTGCTTTCATTACACTTCATATCAATAACAGTTGACAAAATGAAAAGAACCAAATTCAAGCTTCATTTGCTTCCTACAAGCCATTAGGAAATGTGTAAGTTTCTGTTTTGAGATGCGAAGGAAGCCTTTATAGTCTCATAAATGTAAAAATAAAAGAGCTAATTTATGCACTCATCAACAATGGAGGATATAGCTTGACAAGTTTATATGCCTGAACACACACCCACCAATTAAAACGGTGAGGATGGGTGATCACAGATTTCTGGTGTACCACGCAGGGCAACCTCACGAGGATGTCATGAAAATCAGATGATCCTGATCCTGGAGAAGACATCTGCTCCATCTCCTTTTCCCACAGGAGTGTCTTGCTACACCTAATAATTTCTGAGACGTTTCTGTCTTGTTGGGTCTCAGAGGCTTCCACGGTAAAGCCACCATGGCCTCCCAAGACAACCTCTTCCCATAACTGGTTTTTTTTTTCCAAAGATACTGTATGAAAAACCACTTCTCATAGAACTTTATTTCAACTTTTTTTTTTATTTATTTTTTTTTTTTTATTAACCAGAAAAACAAGAAATCTATTATTTTTGTCCTCTTTTACAACAGAGGTGTTGCAGTTAACCCCAGCCAGCTACTCAGCCCCACACAGCTGCTCACTCACAACTGGAAGGGTAGAACTGAGAAAGCTCATGGGCTGAGACAAAGTTTAACAGGGAAAGCAAAAGCTGTGAACACAAGCAAAGCAAACCAAGGAATTCATTCACCACTCCCCATGGGCAGGCAGGTGCACAGGAAAGCCAAGCTCCATCCTGCAGAACGATGACATGGAAAGACAAACATCACCTCTTCCTTCTTCCCCCAGATTTTACTGCTGTGCACAGCCTGACACAGTATATGGAATATCCCTTGGGTCAGTCAGGGTCAGCTGTCCTGGCTGTGTCCCCTCCCAACTCCTGGTGCACTCCTGTCCCCTCCCAGCCTCCTCTGGCAGAATGAGGAGCAGAAAAGGCCTTGACGCTCTGTAAGCAGTAACTAAAACATCCCCATGTTATCAACACTGTTTTCATCACAAATACAAACCACCTTACAAGCCACTGTGCAGAAAATTAACTATCCCAGCCAAAATCAGTACAAGAAGTACCATATTAGAGCACTGTCATGTACCTCCTGGTCTTCTGTCAAGTCAAAAAAAGATTCTCTTGTTCTTCTCTCAGATCATGCTGTGCAGATGTCTAATCAAAACCATGACTATCCTCTGAATTCTCTGTGTACCCTGCTGGAAAGGCACACCAGAGAATCAACAAAGGGTTCTCTCCTAAACTCAGGAGCTTGTCCTCGTTCCTATAAAATTCTTACATTCTTCAGCCCTGTTCTTCAAGTAATTTCTCTCCCAGCTTTCCTACAAATTTAATAAGAATGTCTTCTAGTCCACCAATAGGGCTGGTAATGAAAATACTCATCAGAAACAGTCTTTGCTGAGCTCCATTCCACATATCCTGCCAGTCTCACAATGAACCACTCCTAATTTTCATGCAGGAGGTTAACAAGGAGTTCTGAATTCCTGTACAGAAGAGTAATCTAAACCATGTGTCTCCAGCTTCAAGTGTTATGAGAAGGAATGTCAAAAACCCTACTAAACTCCCCAAAATACGTAACCTGGTTCTCCTCTCTCCTTAGAGATTGTCATTTCCTCCTGCAAAACTGGGCAATTTTTTTTACTACTTCCTGCTCATTAACTTTATTCTTTTGTTTGAGAGTATTAATGCCTTTGATTAGTCTTTTGCGACTCAAAAGGATAACAACAATTTTAATCTGTATGACAGTTCCAAATGATGACAGGGACATACCAACACACCAGAACCTGCATTACTGTCAGATTCATGAGCAGCACACATACAAAATTCACCAGAAGTGCCGAAAACCAACTCCAACTAGAAAATTCAGCTTTTTGAAAGAGCAGAAACACAGCACACATCATATCCTTTACAACCCAACCATGGCAAATAGGTTGTTGACCCTTTTAAAGTGTGAGTGCAGTGCTCATTCTTGCTGAACTCCTGGTTTCTGCCTCCTTTTGCGCAGAGAACTGTGGCTCTGCCACGTGAGACTATTTCAAAAAGACAGTAATAAATGGCTTTGTAGGAACATTGATGTTTTTGTGACTCAAGGTTCCTTGTCTGCCAATGGCTGCAGATGAAACTGGCTGAGTCTGCACTTAGCAGGCCACTTTTTCAATTATGTACGTTCACAAACCCTCAGGTTGATAGAGGTGTCATAAAGAATGAACACGATACAACAAACCCAAACAAAGCATTATTTAAAAAGATACAGAATTATATTCCTGAACAAAAACCAGCTAAAACCAGCTACCTTACCTGAAAGCAAATATGCACCAGGACAGCTGCAAAGTATTCCTGGAATATTATTTCTTTTTAATGCCATATTTTAATCAGATTCTTAGTAAAATGTACCAAGTGTCTTTTAGCTGGTTGTTTTGAAACAAAATCAAAGGGAATGAGAAGCAGGAGTAGCACAAACAGGTAGACACATTCTAGTTCAAAAACTGGGATTTCCCAGGTGAGTGCAGCTCTACATTCACTGTAGAGAAAAATTAGCATGAGAATATTAAGGAGAAATGGGGAATGTTATTGCAAAACTATTTAAAAACTTGCTTGTACACCCATCATCTCTGTGAGTAGAGCTTTGTAGAAGTGCAGGGATTTTAGAAAGCAGAGAGGTTTTAGAAAATGCAAACTCCTTTCTGAGGCAGAAATTTGGATGAAAGTGAGAAAAGCATTTTTGTCCTGCATTTGTAAATTAGAATTCACACTTTTAAGAACTGAGCAAACGGGAATTTTTCTACTTTCACATCACAAGCACAGGTCTCCTTTAACACAGCTCACTGAGTGGAGTTCTCACACCAAAAAAAAAGAAAACTTCGGGGTTTTGTTCATGAATACTGAGTGAGGTGCTAAGAAAGTGTCTCTTCAAGACAAGAGTTTTTGACAGAAAGCTGTTCAGCACATGCTTCCCACTGCATGGAGGGAGGAAGTCTGGGAAAAGCGGTGAATATTGGTCCCCAGTTTTGGTTTTTCCATACTTATTCCAGAGTGCTGAAGAGCCAGTGGTAGCTCTTAAAATCTTCACCTTACAACAGTAAGAAGTTACAAATATCCAAGTAAAATGTCAAGAAGATCAGTACCTTTCCCTGTAATCACAACAAAATGTCAAATGCATTAGCCAGAATTTCAGAGGTTAAAATTTTATCAGGGAAACTTGACAGGTTTGATAAAAAATTCAGAGGTCAACCATTATGGCCCATCTTTAGACATCTTTCTGCTCCCGATTCTTTCCTTTACCCAAAACCATAATTGCAGCAAAATAGAAGTAGCAACAGTTTAACACTGCAAGACACCAATCCTTCCTTGGATTAGTAAGAAAGAAATAATTTTATCAATCAGTACTTGCTTAGGATGACCTGTGATAGAGAACTGATTCTCATGTGTGATGATTAATTTCATCAGGATGGATGAGAGGATAGACTTTACTGATAAACAAACATATTTTTCATCAGAAGTTTTGTGGTGAAAGAAAGCAGGCCCAAAGAAAATAACTTATTTCCCATCTGGTTTAAAGGATATGGTTATAATGCTACTGTAACAAATCCTGCTCAGATCCAAAATATTACACACTTTAATACTTCTCCCTGTGCCACAGAAATTAGTTCCAGGGGAAAATCAACTGACACAAAGTGATTTTACAGCTGTGTGACATTTATAAAAAATTAATGTTCTGCTAATTGATTGGCTGGGGGGAAACATGGAGTAATGCAGCTAAGTTTGAGTTTGATGACAATGTTTGCAGAGTGGAAAAGGCAAAACTCTTTGTGTATCTGACTCAGATTTGCTCAAGTGTATCAGGTTTCATAATAAAACAAGGTTTAGTCAATTCTCACCATCTCCAATTTAAGTTGGCCCTTCCTAGTAACTTATTTTCTAAAAAGTTTTTATTATTTCAAACTAATTTGACAAAACAAGCAGAGTTCTTCAAGCATAATATTCTGAAGGGCTTCTCAAAAAATTAATGTTATAGAGGTGAGGAACTTCACCAGTCCTCAAATTAAGCTAAATGCAAGAAGAAAGAAAATACCTTTTAGCTATTACATCCAACACTTCAGTTTTCAGTTATCCTCCTTCATCCCTGCCTACAAAGGAAAAACGACATCAACCTCCCTGCATCTGTAAAATGTCATCCTTGGTCAAATCTGGTCAAACCTTCTCAGAAAAGAGATGTCTGGTTGGCATCTTCCCTTGTTCATATAAAAGCTTAAAAATACCTCTTAGCTCCATCTCCCTTTTTTTTTTTTGCCTCTTTCTTTTCTCTTTTTTCTTTTCTTTTTCCCCTTTTTTAATTGCAGCTCATCAAACTCCACAGCAGACCATGCTGACTTTCTTATCACAGCTGTGGTGATTGTGAATGAATGACAAAAATGTAAAATGTGGGTTAGAGTTTACAGTAGACAGGAGAAGGAAAACGTTCAGGGAGAGATCTGGCAGGGCTGCAGGAGGCCAAGGGCAGGGAAAAGACATCCCCGAGTCTTTTCTGTCTTTTCTTCATGCCTGATTAGGGAGAAAGCACAAAGTATCTCTCGGATCCCTACCAGAAGACTCGATCTGGATGACCTTGGGAGAGAAAAGCTGGCCTAAGAAAGTCATTTATGTTTGTGTCTACAGAATTGAAATAAAATACATACTGTATTTTTGGCACGTTAAGTGCATCTTTATAAAAAAATACTTTCATTTCCATACTCTATTTTAATAAAAAATACTTTCAAGTCCACACTGTATATAACTTTTAAATTGGCTCCCAATAGCTGTGTCTGATGTAAGAGGTTTGTCCTTCACAGACCGAGGAGCCCTGGAGCTCTCAGTGCCAGAGCAGCAGTCAGATCTATGGCTCTCCCCACTCCACATCTGCACTGCTCCCCAAAATCAGGCACAGCACAATTTTGCTCTCACAGGAGGTTACAACATGGGCCTGGGGATACACCTCAGCATCATTTGTGCAGAGCACTCGGGCAAGGTAAAGCAAAGATAACATTAATGCAAATAAAAGCTGTTACTTGCTTCTTGTTTTGTTTTCTAAAGCGACCGAAACTGAAATGGGAGACAGCAGAGTTGGTTCAGGTCTGAAACACCATCTGAGAGTCCACAGCAACTCCTGTGTTCAGTTCCATTCTTCCATTCTTTCACACAATTGCAAAAGAAAAATAATATTTTTAAAAATTAAAAGGAAAAAATGTTCCTGTGTCATTTTTAAAAATCAACGTATCAACATCACAAAAAAAAATTCTAAATCTATGTTGAATCTTCCCCTTTATAACCAGCAGAAAAACTAGAGACAAAATGTGGGACTGAAAACTTTTCCTCTGCTGGTTCTCAGCCAGCTGTCTCTCTTCCTACGCTGAAATTAGCACTAACTAATACTTTCTGTTAGTCATTAATTTGAAATCTTGTCTACTCATTTGGGGGGTCTTTTAAAAAATATTTACTATCAATGCCTTTTACTGCAACTCGCTCTCTCTCTCTAATTATTTTAAAGATCTAATTTGCATTTCATTTGTTTCATCATGACAAAATCCCATTTATTTAGACTCCTATTGCCATGAAACATGATAAATACTTCAAAATAAATTTGCTCAGCTAAGTTATTTTAATAAATGAATGCAATTTGGACAGTTTTTAAAGCAGTCCTAAAGAAAATACTT
Organism: Pachycephala philippinensis; assembly: GCA_013397055.1. Classification (NCBI taxonomy): domain Eukaryota; kingdom Metazoa; phylum Chordata; class Aves; order Passeriformes; genus Pachycephala; species Pachycephala philippinensis. The sequence goes on along the minus strand of VWZT01015628.1, from coordinate 130,048 downwards.
CAACTGTTCATTACAGCAGGAGCCTACAATAAGCAGGCACATTCTTCTAAAAGCAGAGCTTCAGAGTGAGGTCATGTTTGCCATTATTCTGCCTCAGTTTGGGAAAGAAACCTTGCAGAACTTTCGATTGATAATTTCCCTTCCACGGTGATTGACGCTGACCTTTCTGCTAAGGGATGAGGTGCCATTTTCACACCAGAGACTCCTTCCCTCAACATCCAGCAGTAAGTTAATAATAATATTCTCATGTGCACTAAGCACAGCATCCACAGCATCCTGTAATATTTCACATTTCCAGCTCCAACTCTTTTTCCACCTTATGATATATTCTCAAGTCAACACTTTATGTTTTCCCTTTTTTTTTTTTCCCCCCCAAGAGGAATTCATGATGCTAATGAACACTTGGAAAATAAAACCCACATATTAAGTGTTCTCTCATCCCACCAATAAAATGACAGCTCAGAGTCATTGGTTCAGCATCCTGGAAATCACCGAGGGATTATTCCACTTGACACTGTGTGGGTGTATTGCACATTATCAGACTTGAAGCAATACACATAATAGATTTAAACATAACAGAACATAATTTTTATCTTTGTTTTGTCTACACAAGCCAGTTGATCCAGGACAACTGATGACTTCCAAACCTGCAGAGCAGACAAGGGCACTCCTATTTCAGGGGCTGAGATTACCAAATGACCTGAAAAATTTGCAGAACTACGTGTTTCCCCAGGAAAAAAAATTGTATCACCAGCAAAAGCATCCACCAGCACTGTTTCATCACCTCTTGAAATTTTTCATAACTAAAAATAATGTTAAAAATTCATACTTCAGGAAACAAGTTGAAATTATACTTTCTTCTAGTTCTTAGGGAAACTGTTTTTCAAATAAGAAAGTAAATACTGTTTTCTCTAAGCCCATCACCCTTCACACAAATGACACAATTTGCAACAGGTCTGCAAGGCTGAAGCACTGCAATAAAACTCCCCTGAGCCTTCCCTGAATATCTGGGGTTTATTAGAAGCGTTAAGAACTGGACTGCTTCCTCAAGAAAACAGGATTTCTTTATCTTGTCCCTTTCTGACAATTTAGGATGCAAAGAACACAGTGGCCTCTGCAATAATCCCTTTTTCTGTGCTAAGCAAACCTGCCAAGGCAAATGCAGACTCGCTGCTTTCCCCTGACACCCCAAACTGATAAATGCATAGGATTTTTTCTGCAGTTTTTTAAAACTGTGGTTACATTTGACACTTACTTCAAAACCAGGGGCACTCCCGGCCCCCCTCTTCCACCTCAGCTCGTCACAAGCCCAAACAGGAGCTGACAGCGGAGCTCAGCAAAGACTGACTCAATGTATACAAGAACCACCTGCTTTGTGTCTCCAAATCTTTCAGCTCAATCAGAGCCCAGGGCAACGCTGCTTAATGTCAAAATTATCCACTCCCTTTGCTACCAAAATCCTCAGTAAAATACATCAGTGGTCTGAAACTAATGAATAAAATCTATTTCTATTATTAATGTATATCTCATCCATTTCTATTGCCATCAACATTTGAAAACTTTTTCCTTTCTACTTTTTTCCCCTTGCAAGAGCAGACATTTCCTAGGAGTGCAAACACTGACAAATTTAAGGTAAAAATAATGAAAAATAGATGAACACATAATATAATGGAACATCCACTGGGATGAGTACAAAAAGATTTATAATTTATTTATATTTTATGAGTAAGAAAGATTTTGCTCTTTGCTTTGGGAAGCAGGAGAAGCACTTACAATGCCTCCTAAAACGAGCACAAATGAAACAGCAAGAGCCCGAACCAGCTCCCACATTCCTACTCCACCCCTGACTTCACAGTATATTGTTTTTACTGCTACTGATGCTTACTCCAGGTAACATCACTTTAAGCACCTAAACCAAAATAGCACACACCTGTTAACAAACCATGCATCTTCCAGTGTAATTATGAAGGATTTCTCAGACTCTCATTCCAAAGTGAAAATCTCATTACCGTGACTTCATAAAAAATGAATGTTAAAAAAGAAAAATTAACATGATAAAATATATGTTAAAATATATATTATTGTCTACTTTTTTTTTAATTTCCCTCTTGATTGGCAGTGCTGCAGCCACACACTTTGATGTGTTCAGGAAGAACCATCCCAACTCTCTCCAGACCCCACCTGCAGGAGTGAGGATCATGTGGGGAAATCCATCCTCCTGCACCGAAAGTGCCAGGGTGTGATTGAAATCAGAGGAGCTGACACTGAGGTCAAAGCTCTGGGATATAAATCCAGGAAAGGGAAACCAGCCAGTCCAGTGCAGTAATCTAAAGCTGATTTCATCGATATTTGGGCAATTTCAGATTTTTTAAAAAGCTTTCAACTACTTTTGCAGACATTAACAGAGAAACTTGTGCGTGTGTTGTATTATCATGTCCTTAACTGGTGATGACACCAGAATGAATGTGGGAGTGGCACTGAGCCTTCTGACAGCAGTGAAAATTTAAACCTAAAACCAAGAAAAATACACTTTTAAGTGTTTGAAGAGCCCACTATTTTCTACACTGCCTGCTGAAGAAAGGCCAGACTTTGTGCCAAGCCTTCTGAGCAGGGCATACAAATAAAACCCAGGTGTACAGGGATAATCATCACTCAGGAGATCGATCTCAGAATGCTCTGATGGGAAACAATCAGTTGAATTTGAACCCACCGAAGATACCTCTGGCAAGACTGAATTTCACAGCCCCAGCTGCACACAGGGGTTGTGAACCTCCAGTTCTGAAGGGAAGCTCTGCCATGATAGCCATTCTATTTTTCTACACTGTCAAGCAGACACAGATCACGCACACAAGGTTTAAAACATTGACAGTTCTATAAAGGCTTTCAGCATTTAAAAAACATTTTCCTGAGTACAGGCTAGGATGGTTACTTGACACCAAAATAAAATCATCCCTGTTGACCTTCACATGTTGCTCTGCACATCAGCAACAATCAACGACCTCAAAAATTCAGCATTATCCACCCAACATTCTGGCCAAAACAAAGTCACTTCAGCCACTACCTGAGATGTTGTTGAAAGAAGTTAAAAAGTACCTCCAAAACAATGGATGGATGGCTTTGGGAACTTCCATGGTACTTAAACAAGGATAGATCTCGCTGGAATTCTTCTCTAAAGTAAGGGTTGCTTTGTACAAGGGAATGGACTGATCACTGACCATAACAGAGAGGAGAATCTTCTTCCTTTTTTTTTTTCCCCAAAAGCCTCCTGTTAAATTCCTTGTCGTGGATGAAATATTACTGTAGCAAATTGTGAAACTGCAAGAACATGTTGCAGTAATAAAAGCCCAGTTTGCTGCAGGAGCTAACAGGGAAAGCGAGGATGAAAACAATTGCAAAGTTTGAAGTGAGACAGGACACAACCCTCATAATTTCTGGTAGAATTACCACCAATTTTCCTACAATTTGAACTAGAAATTTTCTTTAAATAGAATTTAAATTTAATTTAAGGTCCTTTCCAAACCAAACCATTCCATGATTCCATGGCATTGCAGTGTCACTCGCACACCAATGTCTGTACACTGGACTTGAGGTTATCACTCACTAAGATTCTGAATGAAATTAAGATGTTTCCAAACAATTTTAAATGAGAGCAGGGAGCCTGTTGGTTTAACACCAGCATGTTCTGACTATGAAGCAGCTGCCTTTCACTTAACTTTAAAAATGCAGGAGAAATAGAATGTTAAATTGAGCATTTTATATAATAAATATGATTTAGTAGACCCCAGCTTCCTAAAGTTAGGCAGGTGCCTAGATTTATGCCCTGGACTAAACCACTACATTGAACTTCATTTGATAAATTTATCAAAGTTGGTAAGATTGATGGAAGAAAGATAGAAAAAAGGCCAAATGAGGTGAGGATAAGCTGAAAGGTGAAATTTGGGTATAATCACTCCACAGGCAACACAAAGCATGGTACAGCGGGGCCTCTTTGTGCCCTTTTCACCCTTATATCCCCTACACAGTCACTCATGTGTGGTTTGTAAAACATTTCAGAAAGAGCTGATTCTTGATACTATGCATATTTCCACTTTCAACTTCTATTCTGTCAGCTCAGTTCCTGAAAGAGGAAGAACGGGCAAAAAAAAACGTAGGCATGGAAATTATTTTTAGTCTGGACACAGAAAGCAGTAGTGCAGAGAAGATAAGCTCTCCTGGTACGTCATGAAAGAATTTGGTGCAGACAGAAAAAGTAAAATACAGCCTAAAGAAATACCTTTTGTGATAGTTTTGCTGCAGTTACAGCCTGCCTAGAGCCCACAAAAAAAGCCCAAGATAACACAAGTCAGAGCAGCTCAGTGTGCACCAGGAGAAGATGCCTGAATGAGCATCACTAAGAAAGAAGAGTTCACTCAAGTGTGAGACTGCTTCTGGTTTTAATTCTGATTTTATTATAGGTCTCCTTTAGGATCTGTCTCTACAGATCTGTGTCCCATTTATGCACAGGGTAGAAAGAACTACACTGTCAAACAGGGATGTATAAATTAGGGAAGTGGTGGGAGATTTCCTAAAGGTCCATTTTCCTGCAAGAAACACAAAGGCAAAAGCACTTTTTCAAATGAAATGAGAGAAGGGCTGGGCTTGCAGGATAAGGGGTAGAATGAGGAGCTGGCAGATAAGGGCTCTATTGCTCTGCTCCTGATTCCTTGGAGCAGAATTTGGGAAGTTTTTGACACCGTGTCAGAATTTTCCCTTAGAAAATATCAGCAGAACCCCAGAAGGACTCAAGCTCTGGATATTCTCAGTTTATCCAGGAGGCTGATTGAGATGCTGTGCAACCTAAAGGCTCTCTGACAATATTGGATTGCTGCTGTACAATTATTAAATGAAAACTGCTGCATCATGAAGACCTGTCTCAATATGAAGCATTTAGTAATTAAACATGGATGTTTTTAATACACTTTCCATGGTATGGCTTGCACTAACATCTACCAGCTATGCTTGACAGCCAGAGTGGGTACACAACTGAAATCCAGTGAAATAAACCTAAGTTGGGTCTATCCTGTGATGTTTTTTATAGAGAAAATGGCTTTATTTCGCTTTCTTTCTTAGGCAGAACAGGAACTACAGAAAATTAGAGAGATGTAACTAAAAAAAACCACAAGGGAACTTGACTCAGTGTGTGTATCACTTTACACTTTGTTTTTAATGATTGTTTTGTAAAAAAAAATGTTTTCACTGGAAATTACTTTTCTGAATACAGTTTCACATTTCGTACTTTCCTGTAACCACACAAGGAACTGTAACAAATACTGGTGCCCACTCACTCAGCCAGAATTAGTGGAAAATTAAATATAAAGTACATAGTGAGCAGGGGAAAATGCAGCCAATCTCCTCTTCTGAAACAAGGCTCAATGACTCTAAATTGGAATGTATAAGCAAAAGTAGTGAAAAATAAAATTGTTTAGAAAATAATCAAAATAAGTTATAACTATCAATGCGTCATATTTGGATTTTTTTAAAGGCATTGCAATTTTTTTAAAAATTTCTATATGAACACAAACGTGCATCATATTTCATTTAAAGACAGCAGTTTTTATAATATTTATAGTGATTACTGGAAGGGGAAAAAAGTCTTCAGAAAAAAACTGTCTCCCTGGGATTAAATGCTTGTTAATCAATTTGATTTGTATTTTCAAAAGCACTTGTGCTAGCCATCATGCACAGATGCATTGCCAACTTGGAATGAGAAGTTGGTTAAATTCAAATGCATTTTTGCAATTAAGAGCAAAGAAAATTAATCAGTCCAATACATACAATCCTCAATACTGTTCCAAAGTACAGAGATACAGCTGATAAATTTCCCCATTCTTCTCTTCCAAACATTTTTTAACTCATGGGACTGCAATCCACAACTGGAAGTGGCCCATCAGGGAAACTGTGTCAACACATGAAAACTAATTTTCCCTAATCTCACCAGGAGGCAAATGCCACAGCATCTAACATCAAGAATAACCTGACATTTCTGAACCGAGATCAGATCACTGCTTGTTTTCCATCAGCATCATCACCACTAAGTTCCTGAGCAGATGAGCTACACAGGGTATTCTTCAGACCAAGTTAAAATCAACATGAAAGCTTACAGTCAAGGAAGTGTCCATCTTCCTAAGCACAAACATCTTTTCAAGCTTCTCTGAATCACAGCAAAACTGAAAGCAAAGTCTGTAGCTCACTCTGAAAATCAGAGTGATTTTCTCACTCTGAAAATCTTAAAATAAAATTTATAATTTGAAACTGGTAATTGTTCTCATGGCAGGGTTTTGTTAAGGTTGGTAAAAATAGCTAAAAATCGTCCTTGTACGCCTGAAAGGTCTTGGATGTTCCCCTGCCTAGAGATCAAAAGACAGGGCCGAAATTACCAGCTTCTGCAGAATTTTACATTTCTGTTGAAATAAGCAACTGTTGTGTTCCTCCGGGGTTGAAAGCAATCTCTTAGAAATCTGCATCATAACTCAAGTTCTGGATCTGCTGCTGGTCACACTTTGGCTCAAAAGGAGCACTGTGCATTCAATTCTATTAAGAAGGTAAAATCTGGGGCTTCCAAGCTTAATTTGGAAGGGATGTTAAAGATCCTCTCATTCCAACCCCTGCCGTGGGCAGGGACACCTTCCACTATCCCAGGCTGCTCCAAGCCCCATCCAGCCTGGCCTTGGACACTTCCAGGGTGTCACCAAAATGAAAACCAGGAGCAGCTGCTCCAAGTGCTGCCCTGGGCAGTGCACAAGGAGAGCTGTGCTTGGCTTTGACCAGAGAAAATAAATGACTTTTTAAAATTTCTTTCCTTTTTTGCCCCTTTGGAGCAGCTTTCAGGCCACAAGCATAACTGCATTTGGGAATCCAAAACTCATTGAGGCACTTCTCTCACACCTGATTTTATCAAATATGGTGATTTTATTACAATAAAAGTATTGAATGAAATTGCTGAATGACCTGACTTAACTACAAAGATTTTCAGAAACATCTATAATAGAATTTTTATTTGTCTCAAGTTCATATCTTTCATTCTTAACTTCTTAATTTAATCTAAAATGCAAGCAGACTGATTTTTATTTTATTTGCCCAAATCTGTATAAGTCAAACTCTTCCAATTATTTACCCTCTTCTTAAAGCAGAATTACCATTTATGATTTTTTTCTGCATCACATCTGATTTCAGATTTTGTAACACCTGGAAACATTCAACTGATTTTTCATTCCCTTCAATTGTAAATCATATGTCGTTGTCTGTGCAACTTCCCTATTTTTCTGCTCAGCATTTCTTCATGTTAAACCTTTTGGAGCTAATTTTTGACATTAAGCTCACACTAAGATGAGCTGGTTTTTCTAACAGCCTCTGTCATTGAAGAGAACAGCAAAAATTTTCACCTCAGGGTGATTTGGAACAATGGAATTAAAGAGCTCCAAAACAATTTCAAGGGACACGGGTCAGCACAAGTGTCAGTTTTATGAATGGCCAAGGAAACAGATTGGGGAGAGGGAGATGAGGAAAGGGCGAGTCCTTAATTCTGGATTGCAAAGAAACATTAAAATTCTGAGTTGAAGAGTGATCCCTGCTTGTTCACCGGGGCTGATGAATGCCACCAATTTTGGTTCAGCTTCACTTTGCTGAAGGGCTTTGAGAAAATTTCAGTAACAAAAAACAGAGCAATAACGTCATTATGGCTCTTTTCTCTTTCTGAGATGGAAAATCACAAGGGTGTATAATAAAATTCAGCAAAGAGGGAAGAAGGGTACTTCAGGTGATCCAGGGATGATCATTCAAGAAACAGGTTATTGAAAAGCATTGCACTACCAGCCTTGGCAGTACATGCATTATTTAGATAAACTCACTTTGTTTACCTCTAAATGTTATGCAATTCATGTGTGCAGCACAAGAATTTATAAGCTAATTTGCTGACTTTATTTGTCACTGTTTGCACTGAAAGGACCACATCAGTTTGTTCACCCACAGATTCAGAGTTTGGGGAGAAAATGTTTATTTTATGGTGGCTCTGTTAAAGATTTTCAGGAAAAACCAGTAAATTATCCTAATTATTCTATTTTTAAAATACTAATACAAATCAAGTAGAAATCCCTTCAGCAACCTGTTGCCAGTTTAGAACTCAAGGTCCATGTTCCTGCCCTCTTCAGCACTGCTCTCGCATTTACCCTGTCACAGATCTCTGGCATGCTGAAGAATATCGAAATATCACAAATACAAGACAATTCTAACCAAAGATATGAAGTCCCAACACTGTCCAAGGTGCCAGTAATACAAAGAGCTGTTTCTTTACAGTGTTTCTAGTTTCCTATTTAGTTTTGAACATTTTTATTAATTCTCAACAGCCATACTTCAGACTTTGACAAAGATGGTAGACGTGCCCTATAGGATTTATGAACTACTCTTTATGAAATGTTTGTAGAATTCAGTGCAAAGCTTAATTAAGCAATACAGAAGTTTTAATCAAACAGATTATGAATTTTATACATTTGCAAAGCAGCTAGTTAGAGCATATTTTCCTCCCTTAAGGATTTGCTTATTGCAGAGTAACCAAAATATTCATGTTACCTAATTACTTTCTAAAAAAGAAAGACAAAAAAAAAGTTCTTCCTTTGAAATATTCATTAGTTTCAATATTTCTTTAGGGCTTTTTTACCTCTTTCTGATACTTTAGATTGTTCCATTTAGTGAAAAGCCAAAATGCAACAGCAACAAGTATCTATCCTATTTTCAGCTTGGGAAGGAACAGAGGTGGGAGTTGGGTCATAGGAATGAGGGAAAGCTGGTGCAGGCTATATCCCACCTAAAGCAGTATCAGGCTACTCTGTACTCTCACATCTGCTTTATGTTGGGTCACTTACACTTAAACACACAAGACACAAACTGAGAGAGCTGCTCCCTCCTCAAACATGACTCGGAATCCTTCGTGTCCACACCAGGTCCTGAGGCTGGAGATGCTTCACAAAACCAGTGAGTTAAAAAGTTAAAACCACAATGAATCCTCTTTTCTTTTCTTTCTTTTATTTTCTTTTTTTTTTTTTTAATATATGGCTTTAATATAACCATATTCAAACTTTAATTTGGTATGCCTGAGATGGTAAATAGCAGTGCACCATAATCAACTGTTATTGTGAAGAATGAGTTGCCCATAATCTGTGTAATAGAACCACTCTCCTGCTAATCCATCAAGCATTTGCCAAGGACACTGCAGGGACACTAAAAGCACCAGTGCCCCTGTCACAGGATTTCTGCTCAGGATGGAAGCACTTGCTGGAATAAGGGGAGGATATGAATTGTTGTGACCAACAGATTTCATCTTTTGAAAATAAAAGTCACGACAGAGCAAAGCTCTTTTCTCTTGATCCATTTTTCTACCATTGTTAACTTATGAAAGCTGTGAGGTTTGCAGCTACCCAGAGCTGGGCCCCAGCACAAGCTTCTCCCTGAGCTTCAGCTCTTGACAGGCAAATCAAGAATGCATGATCTGACTGGGATGTGACACTGCACACAGGTCTGAACAGAAGGCACAGGAGGAAGTGCACAGTCCACTGAAACCACATCTTGCCAAGCAGCTTCTCAGATTGTTCAGAAAATCTTTTGATTAGCCAACATCAAATTCTTTCAAAAATTCATTGAGAATTCACATTTTTCCTCTTTGAACTCTGCAGCAATTATCTTCAAGCAATAAAATTTTGCCAGAAAGACAAAACCAAAAAACAACCCAGCACTTTTATACTGCTCATAGCACTGCAACATTTATGAACCAGTGAGCTTTAGTGAAAGCTGCAGCATTCAGCTTTTCCATGAAGCACGATGAGCTTTCCATAAATTGCAGCCACGTTTCTCCTAGAGGGATATGAATAAAGTCTATTTATGGAATATTCAGCAAGTGGATGCAGGGTGAAAATATCACTTGTTTCTTCAAAAGACTAAATTACCAAGTTTCTGTATGCTGGATTCCACAATCTTTTCTTCCCCTCCAAATTTTAACTTCTTTTGCACAATCACACACTAATCATATAAACTAAACCGACCTACAGATAGCCTTTGTGCATTTTTTGTGCATGTAAACATGCAATAGGAACACTACAAATACAAACACATAAAACTGTGTCTAGAAATAGAAACAGCACCAAAGATGTTTCATGGAAAAATGTGAAAGCAGAGACAAAAAATACGAACCTCCTCGAATGAATACCAGGATGATCAGGGTAAAGGAACAAAGACCACTAAATCTTGAAAATTCCCAATTTACTTTGGCCAATTTGATTTAGCTGGCAGGAACACGTGCCACAGTGTGACAACCACAGGTAATAGTTGTTCACGCAGAATACATTATGTGCTAAAGTCCTATTTTTCCAAGGAAATCAAACATCCATTAGTCCCATGTTTTGCTTTAACTTGATATATACAGAAGTTATATGATCCTGGACAAGGAGGGTGTAATTCCAAAATTATTTTTCCATAAAAAATACAAAAGGATGTGCATAACTGAGAACCAAAAGCCCTCTTCCTACAACATCAGGCACTTGAGTCTAGCTAAAAGCTAAGACTAATAGTCAGCACTGTATTTAAGTCAGGGATCCAAATATTGCTAATGCTGAAACAAATGAATGACTGTCTTCAACAGACATGCAAAATTTTTAAAATCACGTGTTTTGAAAAGGCCTGAGGCTGTTAAAGCTCCATGAGCCTTTTCTCTCTTAGAATGATAAATGAAGCCACCAGCTGATAGAATGTTCTACCATAGGTTCTATTGTCAAGCCATGCAAAGAGGCATTGGCAATTATTACTAATTTTATTTTAGGCATCAGTACAGAAACGTAGCTGGAAGAAGTTCTTTTCAAGCAGTTCTCTCAGTCTCTCCAGACAGATAAAATGCAGCCATCTTCCCAAAGAAAGTGTGTGGGTTTTCAACACCTTGAAAGGTCAACCATTCTCACAAAATTAAGTTCTTAGAAGTTCTGGTGTTATTTCGTGGAAGAAAAACCTAAATAATAATAGCATAATGAAATTAGCTTGGCAACAAGCTTCCAGGAAAGAACCAACACTCCGAAGAAAATTAGAGAAAAATTATTAAAATCTCTGAGATGGAGATTTTGATAGGAAGCATTCTCAGGGTGCCCAGGAAAAATGGGAACTAAAATACATTAAAAGCTATTATATGTACTGCATGACTTATTTATATGTATTAATACACTCTGCAGCAGTACACACCCCAAAAGTTCAGGGACAATGAAAAATACAAACTCATAACTGTAAATACCACAAATTTGCCCAATGGGCTCAAGTAAATCTGGATTATTTTCATGTATATGTGCCGATCAGTAGGATAAGCACTGAATACAAATACATGCTGGTTTGGATCAAGGCTTATTTTGAGGGGTTTTTTTTAAATAAAGATCATGTTGTCACACTTCCAAAATGATGCCATATACTTTAGCAGATGAAATTACATGAGGAGAAAACAGTTATCTATCAACAAGGCTTCCTGTGTTAACCTTGCACCTTTTTAACACCTTAAACTGAGGCAACAGATTCCGAGCTCCCGTTCTAGAAACGCTTTTTAACTCTCGTAACTTATTTTCCCTTTCCTCACCATAACCCTAAGTCCTTCCTCTCACCTTAAATTCTAAATATAAATAATGTAACTACTGAAGAGAAGTTTCAGCGCATGTAAGAGGCCTCTGCAGAGATCCGTGAGGAAGCTGACTGGGAGAGTTGGGGTGGAAACACGGAATCAAACCTGCCTCTAGTGCACGTGTTGGCATTGGGAAGTTACAAAACGATGATGATACCACTCCTTTCCAATGCCTGACTTGGCATTTCTTTTTAAGAATAGGACTGGCCCTGCTCTGAGTGGGGTCTGGAATGGATGATGGCACAGGTCTGGTCAACCTACATTCTTTAAAACCTCAACAGCTCACTCACAACACCCCTTTCAACGAAACTAAACCAAACCAACCTCTCCAAAGTATCACAACAGATTTACAATAAAGGTAGAAGACAAAACCAGATGTTCTGAGAACTGGAACTTCAAGCTTTTGTTCAGAAATTTATTCCTTCCTTTTCACTCCTTTTTACTTTAGGGCCTTCACCTTTACTCTACATGATATATTCTGAAACTATAGGTTTATGGTATTTAGGTGTGTTTGCAAAGCACTTCGGAAGTGAAACGTAACTACTAGGAGGGATTTTTTAATTATAAACTATCTATCAAAATTGTAATATGTGGCATTTTTCATTTGTCTTTATTCCTCTTCCAAAATATGCAGTGAGAGTGTTAAATGAAAGACGTTACAGTGCAATCTCTACACAACATAGAGAAGAAGGTTTAGATTAGATATTAGGAAGAAATTCTTTACTGTGAGGGTGCTGAGGCCCTGGCACAGGTTGCCCAGAGAAGCTGTGGCTGCCCCATCCCTGGAAGTGTTCAAGGCCAAACTGGTCAGGGCTTGGAGCAACCTGGTCCAGTGGAAGGAGTCCCTTCCCACGGCAAGGGGGTGGAATGAGAAGAGATTTAAAGTCCCATCCAACCCAAACCATTCTGTGATTCTATGATTCTGCAATTCTAAGGAACTAGAAACAGTATAGATACTAAATAAAGTGTTTCCATCTGCAATTCACAGCAAACTTCATACTCAAATAACAGCTATACAAACCTCCATAACCTCCCATATCATTATGTGGGTATCAAATTTAACTCCAATTCTGTATTTCCAACCCACTGGGACAAAGCAGAAACATCTGTCTTTATTTCAGCTGCCAGTCTAACAGTATGATTTAAGATAAATCACCCTCTATGAATAATTAATACTGCTTTCTCAGTTAGATTTGTGATTATTAAGTCATTATTTGTTTGTTTTCAGTGATGATTAATCTGTTTTCCCTTCTCGTGCTTAGTCATACAACTCTGGAGGAAAACGAAACCCTCAGATAACTTGCAAATTCTGGTTAGAACTGAGCAGTCAGTTCTTCAGAGCTTTGAATTTCAAAATATCCAGCTGAAAAGGTACACAGACCAAAGGATATTTGGCAACGGGGTTTCACACGCACAGAAAGAACCCTGGGTTATAAATTACTCCAGCACTGGAAGGTGTTGAGCATGGCACACTGAAGCCCAGGGACACAGGCAGTGATCATAAACCACCAATTTTTAATGAGGACCACATTAAGAAAAGGGTTGGGATAGGAATGAAGGAAATTCCATGTCCTTAGCAATCTATTTCCTGTCTCTTTTTGGGAACAGAGGATCTGATTCTGCAATTCTCCAAGCAATCAAGGCAATCATCCCACCAGCCATTCCAATCACTGATGCCACAGAAAACTACTGGCATTTCTCACTGGGTTTGTCTTCTGGGGGACTGCTCTGGTAAATCAGTACAGAGAAGCTGCAACAAACTGGGCAATAAAAATACACAAAGTAATTGAGGAAATAATCTGGAGGAAGACTTGGCAATGATGGGTGAAAACTGTTTCCAGAGAGATCGACTCCTTAATTTGACTCAGCCTGCAGGGATACAAACACCAGAGCCAAAACCCAGTACACAACTGGGAAGTGGGGGATGCACAAAGACTGTGACAGCCCTCATCTTGGCTCAATAAAAAATCCTCCCCAAACTACACTGGAGGAAGGAGAAGGAAAGCAGCAGGCTGCAGGGTCAGGAAGACACCGGGAATTTTACATCACATCTGAAGTTCCTCTGAGCTTTGACAATGAACTGGGCTTGGAATAAACTGAGCACAGATTTGTGGATCCTCTAACTGCAATTAAAAATAAAACCTCTTCCTAGAGGTGGCTTCTTGCAATTCCAAGATCAGGAAGGCCTTTGGATATAAATTTTGCTGTGATGCTGAGGGGGATATTTAGAAGTCATCTCATTCACAAGGACAGAAGCATAATGCCACCTCATTGCCAAGCCAGTGGAAGGTAAATGAAGCAACAAAATAAGATCTGCCAAAAAGCCAAACCACAACTGAAAGGACTGGTCTTATACACTGAATTAAAGATACTGACAGCAGGTCAGTGCAAAAAACATTTGCTTTGCATATTAATCAGGGATGTTGCCAGAAGCAAAGTAGAGTCACATAGTTTTAGTTTAATTTCAAAACGGGTGTGAAAGTCACAGGTTATTAAAAACCCTGAACAGGACGCTCTGTTCTGACCAATCGTTTCCCAGGCTTTATTCCCACCGTTCACTCCTGGTGCTTTTTCAGACAGTGTAATGAGTCACTCACTGGTTAAACCAGGAGACTGCGAGACTGAGCTTCCCACTATATTACTGTCTTATTTTGTAGCCTGAGGCAAAGTAATGATCTTTTCTCAGTCTGTCTATATGTAATATGCACATTATGCTTCTCACAGGGATATGATTCGTTCACTGATGATAAAAAACATTTTTGGTGTTCTCAGAAAAACAGCATCATAAATCCACAAGAGGTAAGCAGCAGGGGGAAAACAACTGTCTTCCCATGCCAGTGCAGCTGGACAATTTAAAAGTTGCCACAAACTTTTTACCTAACATTATACCATTCTCCAATATCAAGTTCTTCAAGATTCTTATTTAATTTTTTTTTTTTTTTAAAATCTTCCCAAGAGAGCTTCCAGCCTTATAAACATAATGTTGGCCAGAAGAGGAAAGCCAGAAGCTCACCCTGCCCTCAGAGAAAGATACCCCCTTGACTATTTCAGGACTTCTAACCTGGAGCCAGAAGGGATGAGATCTTCCACATCATCCCACAAATCCTGAGAGAATGGGAACAGCAGGACTTGAACTATGTCAGCTTGGGAGGACCACACAAGCCCAAAAAAATGATGGAGATGCTGTAGAGCATCTCCAACAAGCTGAGTTGGAAAGCTGGCGTGGGAGAAGGAGTTCAGGAAAGCAACCAGATAAAATGGAGAAAACAGAATTTGCTTCTGCAGTTAAACAGACTTGCTCATTTATTTTATCAAAATTCCACTGGAGCCTTGGTCAGCAATGCAGTTGCAGAGACTGATAATGACATTTCTTCAGATATGCACAGTATGAAAGAGGAGTTCCAGAAGTTCTGCAGGAGAATTTTGCAACTTTTTTGGGGGGATA
Source organism: Pachycephala philippinensis (assembly GCA_013397055.1). Taxonomy (NCBI): domain Eukaryota; kingdom Metazoa; phylum Chordata; class Aves; order Passeriformes; genus Pachycephala; species Pachycephala philippinensis. The sequence goes on along the minus strand of VWZT01015628.1, from coordinate 114,926 downwards.
ACTAGCAGGAAACTTGACTTATCAAGAATTTTATCTGCCCAGAGTCATGTTTCTAGCTCATATTTCACTTTGTTCTTAGATGCAAAGCATGATGTCCAAATTAGACATCTTCATAAGCTTTGCTCCCCCCCACCATACCAACATCATCCTTCCACGTTTTTAAAAACCTGTCAGAATTATTCACTGTACAGTTCTGAGACTCAGAGTTATTGGGTGAAACGACAAAATTATCCTTTAATCTTCAACTGTTACTCCCTGGGAACAGATTGATTATGTTAGAAGTCACAGGTATTCCCTTCAGAAGCATCAAGGAACATTTTGGAAGGAATTTTTTTGGCCTATTGAAATACAACTTGGCAGAAACATAGTTTTCCCTAATGAAGTCTTGGCTTATTTATCTATATTTATCTTGAACACAACATGGAAGAATTCTGTGAATTAACAAAACCAATACATGTTTCCATGTAGCTCTTTAAGCCTCTGTATGGAACAAGCCTGTAGGTGTATTTATGCAGCAAACAAATTACATATGTGGGCAGGCAATAGTAACAGTACCTTTTATCACATCTCACCTGCATTTCCAGCATGTCAACAGCACCCAGGCGAGAATCTTGAACAAAGAGGAAGATTTTACACTGAGATTTACTCATTTGATTGACAACAGGCACAACGAAGTTCATTTCCAGAAATGTTTTACCCTTTAAGTAACCCAATTTAGATTTTGTCAACATGAATTGCATTGGATCCAAATGCTGAAACACCACATAGAGAGAGATGCAGTCAGACAAGGCAACCTCACAGCTCTTAATTCCTCACAAATCTTGAATGACACCCAACCACAAGCAGGAAACCAGAGCAAAAATGAGTCTTAAGACTCTTCCAGAGATTCATGAGAGCTTTAAACAGACAATAAAACACATCAGCACTTACACTTACCATCCACCAGCAGCAAGTCATTAGCTGCAAATGAAATGCATCCACTTAACAAATAGGACTGGAATCACAAGTCATCCTGGCTTTGTATGAGGGAGACAGCATTAGCATCGACAAGACTCCCAAAATGAGCAAATTTAAAGGACAGGACAATTAAAATGTTAACCACTGCCTGCAGCCTTATTTGCAAAAGTGTTCCCAACATTGCCACCATCAAACAACTGCTGCTTCAGATGGGAGTGAAGTGCCAAGACCTCACACTTTGTTTTAATTTGAACTGGATCTACAGCATAGGCTGGGTATATACAATAAACTGAAGTCAGAGATTAACTCAAGCAGAGAAACTGAACTCTCCAGACACTGCACTGTAATAGCCAAAAAAGTGCAGCTGAAAAGATGACACCCTCTGATGTCCATACACAGCTTTGCACTGGTCTCCCCACACCTACTGAAACAACTCAATCTGTCTCTAATAACCATCCTGGATATTTCAGATGTTGCGACGAGATTTAAACTGAGATTCCTAAACTGGAACTTCAGCTGTGTCAGGAATCGTTAATCCTTTTATAGAGTAACCAGGAGCCAAATCCATTTTGTGATGACAGACTTCAAATAAAGGGACTTGGAGGGCCATCAAACATGCCAAGAGCATCGCTGAGAGATGCAACGTAGGTATGTGAGGTCAGAACTAGGCCACATTTCCATATTTCAAAAAGTTTGCCAAGTTCCAAATTAGGGGCAATCACATACATCTCAAAACATGACAGTAAGAAGATAAAAATTCCCCTTGCTTAACAAACAAATGAAGACAAGAGTATACAAGTCTCAGATAAAGCAGAAAGGAGAACAGATAAAACCTCCCTCAGAAAAAGGAAGTCATTCAGAGAACAGTAATTATAGGCAAGTATTTTTGTCTTCACTACAGACACAGCTTTGACATTTCCACTCTCTCACAGAAACTATGTATTTAAAGTATGAAACCAGTAAAAGACAACTGTCAATTGCTGCATGTTCATTGACTCTATGTCAATACAGGCTGTAAGGTTTTTACTCTGCAATTATTTTTAACCTATCTCTGCACAAGAAAGAAATTCAGGGTAGAATTTAATGATAACAAAGTGTTTTAGCAACTGACTTGCATTGAATTTTAGAAATTTACAGCAAAGTTGAATGTCAACAGATACCAAATTTACCAGTCTTCAGTTTCAGGCCAAGGCACAACCAAGAAGGAGCATTCGCCCATTGGACTCCAAAAGACCTGCCTTTGTTTCTACTAAGCAAAACCACCAATGGTAAAAAAACAATTTAAAAAATCCCTTTGTTTGTCACAGAAATTTTCCTCTAATAAAGCAAATTGGGTGGTATGTGAACAGATAACTGTGAGAACAGCAACTATTGGGGGGGGAAAAAAAGGATGTCATAGTGATTGTAAAATTTCAACCAAGACACAACCACATAATAATTACAGCTGGTCTAAGCCCTAACAGGAGTGAAATAGTCTAAGAAAACAGGAGAGAATGCAAACTTACACGGGATTGCACAGGACTAATGAGTACAAAAAGCATCACGATTAACTAGGGAGGTGGAGGAAAACTCTCATACAGCAATACTCCAGCAGCTAGAACAGCAAAATCATATGCGTTTTCACAGAAAATAACATTATTTCATCAGTCTGCGACCCAGTACTTACTTTTTTTCCCCACAAACACCTGGGCTGTGAAAGCTACAAACATATGAATCTGTAACAAATGTGAAAGCTATAAACAAATAACTTATTAATCTGCAGTTAAGATCACAGGTTGTGAGTTTATGTAATTTTTTATCATGTTCTCTGCGGATTCTTTTTGTAGCCCAAATGAGCCTCTCTCCACCTATTGTCCCTGTTCCTCTGGCTCCTGTTTCACTTGATGGTAAAGCTGAATTAAGAGCTGCCTCCTGCCCTCCTCTTTGCCCACCCAGGGGGGTGCAGGACACACTGACTCAACCTCACAGCCTGATCCCACCCAAAACCAGAAACTGCTATTTTTTTTCTGGTTTGGTTTTGATTTGTTTTTTTCCTGCTGTTTTAGTGAGTTGAATTGAGTCACTGTGCCATGAAGTGACACAGCCAGAAACACCTGAGTTTCTTTCACATAAGAGAGATGAGAGATAATGGGACTAAGCAACATCTGGCAGTTTTGATAGGAACAAGCCATTATTGCCTTGTCTTTTCACAAAGCAATACCCTCCCTATCTCTGTCTTTCCCTTCAGCCAATGCCCATTTACCTAAATCTCATTCAATTGTAAAAGAAAATAATTGTAGAATTGAGATCCCTTCAGTTTCCCCAATTCTTTTTTGACAATCCTTCAATTTTTGGTTTATTTATGTACTGAGGACAGGAGCTGCCTGTTAATGTGTGCTCACTCTGTGCTGCTGCCTGGCAGAGGGAACAATTCATCAGTTATAACCACACGGATTTAGCCGAATACTGCATATACAGAAAGCTCGGGGAAGATGGTGTTAAAAACTGGCTTGGGTATGCAGAAAGAGTGGAATTAAAATTATTTCCTGATATGAAAGAAACTGCTTTAAAAGGTATGGGATAATGGACTCCATGTGTCAGAAGACAGGAAACTTCAGCAGCAAGACCTTGAATAAATTCTTAGAGAAGTACAATTAATTTCATTATACCCTGAGAAGAAAGTGTACCTATCAGTGTATTATTGTACTCATACTTTTCCTATGCTACGTTTGGTGAATAAAAAGGGTTACATAGGAGCTTATTATTATTAAAATATGATGACAGTGCCTGTGTCTCCTCAAGCAGCACAAAACTCCAAACTCATATCCTCAGAAAAATCTTTTCGTTTTTATAAGCCATCTGTCAACAGGCCATTTCTTCTCTGCCTTCCCTTTGATCATACAACCCTAATTCTCTCAATGTGGCAATTAATCTGTTTTTCCCCTGATTTTTAAATAAAGATATTAGAAAACCCTCGGAAGCCTCCACATTGTAGACTCAGCTAGTATATGCAGACTTGTATTCCTATAATTATCCTTTCTTTTTCCCCCTCCTTTCTCCCTTCTCCTTTTCACATATCATCTATCATATCTTGTTTCAATAGGACCACATGATCTCTTTGTGCTCGCTGAGTACCTACCCAGTGTCCTGTGCCAGATATAATCACCCACCACCCACAATTCTGCTCCTCAAATTACCAACAGAAATGTCCAGGCTCTTTTTCCTTTGACAAACTCCATGTTGATTTTATGTCTACCTTTCATGCACTACACTGCTAAGAAAATGAATGGTGTAGATGTCAGGCAGGAATGTGTGTGCCTGAAATCCTTCACTATTGCAGCAGATTGTCTTTTGCTCACATTACGTCTTATCCCCTTTATTAACAAAAAAAAAAAAAGAAAAAAGAAAAAAAAAAAATCTTTCCTAGAATGAATCTTTTGAAGAATGGGTATTGAGACAGTCTTTGGGAAAATAAAATCATCCTCCTAAGAAGCAGAACATTTAATGTGATTGGATACATCACTCCCAGAGCATTCATTTCATGCACAAAATCCTTTTGATGCTTTATACCTTCAGTGTCACAATAAAAATATCTTCTTATTACTGAGGCACGATAAGAGAGTAAACAGCAGCTGTGTGATAGCACTGATGTAGCAGAACATATCCCCCTGAGGATTCTTGACCTTTCAGCCTTGGTTTTCAATGCTGCAGCTAAAAATAGCTTTTCTCCACTGACAAACATTACAGCTCCATGCTGCAGAATAGCAATGAGGAGCTTTATGCTCTAATGGCTTTACTATAAATAGAATCTCTTCACTGCTAAAAGCTCTTCATTAAAAGGATTAGTGACTACAACACACAACAGGAACAGCTGATACCGAACCTCAGGCTTTGTAGCACAAGCTGATTTTAAATTTACTTGATTTTAAGGTTTATGAAGTAACTGTGTAATTTGGTGAGTAAAGCAGAATGAAAAAGAACCCTCTCCCCGCTTCCATGCAACATTTTGGAGGGCTGATTTTGATATAAAATTAATAGTTTGAGGAATCGGCTTCCTAGTATTCTCATTTTCTCCAGTTCGATGCCAAATTGACTGTATAATGCAACATCAAAATGGAGCACAAAGTCACAACAAAACTGATGTCAGTGCTTGAGCATAACAAATGATCAGTTCTCTGCTGGAGCACAAAAATTCCCTTTCCTGCCCGGCTTCAGACAGGGACACAAATTCTCCCAGGGCTGGGCTGGGACTCGGCTGTGCTGCAGCAGGGGTCACATCTGGAGACTGACGTGGGAGGGTGACAAAGCCAGGAACGGGAAGGTGAGCAGCAGAATGGGAATCCCACTTCCCACTTCAGGGTCAACATTTAATAAAGCCAGCCTTAGGGGGTTTCTTTGAGATACACTGGCAAATACACCATTGGCGTGATGCCTCACAAACACCCAGCCATCATGTCATCTGGAGACAAGATGTAATTAAAGCACAAATAAAGCACATGTTTTAAGTGATGCGTTATCCTAATATAGCAACAGTGAAAAACTGACCAAGAAGTCAGAAACTTGAAGGAAAAAGATAAACATTACTTGCCAAATGTGAGATAAATTGTCCATCTACAAATACTAGAAAAAGACAAGCTTGTCAAGTACTCTGTTAACAAAAACGTGCCTGAAGCATTCGGAGATTTTTAAACTTCAGTGGTACAAATGGTGGTGTGTGTGCAGTCAGTGAAGGGAATTCAACCCCTCTGAGACTGATTGCGTTGGAAGATATGCAATAACCCTGCACATCACTGGAAAAAGGAAACTATTCAATTCCCAGGTGCAGTTTACTTGCTCCCATCTTAGCCTGGCCTACAGAGCCATCTCTCCATGAGCCACATCAGCGGGCAATTAGCAGTGCTACAATTAACCTCACAAATGGGCTGCTGTGTGTTCTGAGTACGGGTCAGTCCTGGGCCCACACAGGCAGGATTCGGGCCTCAAATCAAAGGCTGGTTCTTGCAGCACCTCCATATGTATGTGAACATCTTATCCCAAAACCAGATAGAAGGCAATCAGAAGATAGGTCCTGAAAGGGTAATTCAAGCCTTCAGCCCTCTGAGGTTCTTAGAGAAAAGAACATCTGTCTATGGAGCCATTCTGTATTTTTAATTGACAAACCAGTGCAAATCTGATTGCCCATCAATGAATTCCGCTCATTGGTCTTTGGGGCTTTTTTTCCTGAGGTTCTGCAAATTTGGTTTTGCTTTAGCACTTTTAATTTGTTTGAATTAAAGCAGATGTGGTAATGCTATTAATTTTTTTTTTTTTTTTAATAAAAGCCATAGTTCTGAGTAGTTGGAACCAACGGCACATTTAACTATATTCTGTGTTTTCCTTTTTTATATTTGTTTACTGTTAGAGAACAGAAATTTTATCAAACATAAACCAAATTTAGATTACCAAAATAACTAAGGATGGCTTTTCCCCACTGACATTTAGACAAATGGCAAATTTTGATTGCCTGCAAAAATTGCTAATATGCAGAACTGCATACTTTTTTTCATTTTAAATTAGAGGATTTGCTACTAACATGCCATATGCTGTGTGATATGTTTAACAGAATGTTACACTTCTAATTGCATACCAATCAAGGGCTCATATTTTCCAACAATTAGCAGGGTAAAGTATAAATTTCCTCATGTCGTTGGTGCTTTGAGGCATCCAACAGCTCCTACAATATTTTAATCCACACATCTTCCAAATCACAATCATGATTTCTCTTCAGTAAGAGACCTCCAGATACAGGAGACTGACATGGAGAGGATGGGGGGAGAGGAGAAAGAACAATGTATTTCTACTGACAGCACCATCCTTCCGACTTCCCAGGATTTCCCACAAAAGTCTAAGATATTCAACCCCAAAAATGGGGAGGGGATCTTAGCTGGGGTTTTATGTAAATCTATTTATAATGTCTTGACTGAATTTTTTTTTTTTTTATTTATATATATATGAAAAACAAATATATAAATACATATATATATAAATAACATAATGAGGTTTCTCTGTTAACAGGAGTTGAAAGGAAGAAGTCTGCAGCTATTTCTGACATCTTAAGGATCTTACAGAATGAGTTTATCTGTATATTCAAAAATCACCCATTTTCAGGGGTGAAGAAAATAAATATTCTCTAGTCTTGGCAATTACACCTAGTTTGAATGGAGTATGGGAATGAAAAAATCAGGAAACAGCTCTCCAGGTAGATCTTGGTCACTTTCATTTTTAGGAAACAGAAGGTATCCAACCCTGATTTTCACCACACAGTTTTCAAAAGTTTCAAAGACATTTTATGCTGATTATAGCTCATTTTTTATTTGTATCTATTAACTTACTTGCTGATATTCAAATTTCACTAACAATGATGAGTCTCCCTATCATATAATTTATTATTTATAATGGAGCACAAGTGAGCTACTTAATGAATAGCAAGATTACTTGGATTCATTTTAATCCCTGTTTCAAAACAGAAAGAATCCCCAATGACTTCTCTCCTAGACATTATTCCATACAAGTGTACAATTTTGCTGTACTGAATAAAATATTTACTTGTGTTTATTCCAGTGTTTGCAAATTTTAATAAATTCAGTTTGCCATCAGAATTTGAAGTAATGAAATTAAAGACTGGATAATCACTGCTTATAAAGGTAGTTTAAATGTGCTACTAATTGCCATGTACCACATACTCAAATTTAATTTCTAGTGAAATGCTCAGGGCAAGTAGAAACTTTAGCACTGGAAATATTTGAAGCTGTACAAATATCTCCTGTTTCATCAGTGTTATCTCAGAAAACTCCTTCACACAGCCTTCTCTCTAGATTTTTGCATTTCTGGAAAGGCACAGGAGTCATCACAACATTCTTTCAGTCTAAAACTTCTTCTCAAAGGTAGTTCAAAAACTTAATTACTGCAAGTTTGTGTATAAATAGTACTATCCAACAGTATTACCTAAGGGTATACTGGGAGTAAATATGAATGCTCTTAGCATGAACTTCTGGGAATAAAGACAATAACTGAACAGTCACGGGTCACATTTGGCATCTGTGCAACTGAGAAATGTCCACAATCCACCCAGAATACTGTGAGGTTCTAATTAGAGAGCAAACTAGAACGTGAGGTAACTGGTGACACAGCCAACCTGCTTCAAAAGTCCAAAGGAGCAATGTTTAGTACCTACAGGCCACTAAATCTGAATAAAATGTAGCTCCTGTGCTAAATGACATCTCTGGTTTTCTGTAGTTTTTTTGGTCCCTTCACCTTTAAATTTCGGCATGTAACAATTTTCTGCCGAGTTCATACCATCAAAATATCCAACTTAAGGTTTGCTGATTATTATGGCCCTTTGACAAACAAAGAGCTCCACAGTCTGAAACTCCAGATGAATGACAGAGGTAAATGCCATCTGTGGTATTTTACATAAATTAGGTAAAATGATTGGATTATTACCAAGTTGCCAGCACCAATGGAATACAAAAGACACTTTAAAGGAGAACAAGAAGGATTAAGGCTGCAGTATGTCAGAGTTGTTGATAATTTCACTCAATACATCGCCTAAGAAATGATTTATTGCACTAACAGAAGGGTTTCTGAAGGTTAATTCTGCATGATGAACAAGTAGCTGGATTTTTTTTTACTCTCTCAAAGTAACAGAAGAGTTTCATTGTCTGCCAGCGTGCCTTTTGAAGAACAGCTTCCAGATTATCATCGCCAGCCTCCATTACAAGCTGCCTCCCCTATCAGACGTGTATCACTTCATGTCACAGTCCTGCTCTCCTCTGATCATTTTTACTTGTCTGATTCATGCACAGCATTCTCAGAGGTACAGAACCACGTACTGTGACAGCCACAAAGCCAAAACAATTCCTCACAAGCAAACAATCCTGTATTGCCTCATTGTCATTCCTTGCCTCGTGTCATTCCAGCATGGTGGGGTTCTTTTACCTTTGTGTAGCATCTATTTGTTCTGCAGGGATTTCTGAGTATTACCGACTCCAAACAACTGCACTACAACCTTCCCAAAAATGCAATTATTGTGTAATGAAAACTAACATAAACCTGAAATTCACTTGCATATCTGGGGTTGCTAACAACTGTTAAATTTCCAGCCTGTAAGGCTGATACTGCTCTATTACACTATTGGTCATGGTGCTGAGTACCTGAAACTTGATATTTAATCAAAATTAACTGTTAAAGATTTTGGTGGTTTAATTATTCTGTGTTTAATCAAAGTGACTACATTATCATCCATCTTAAACATTCAAGGCCCTACTAGAGACACACTAGAGAGACACAGCAGCAACACGATAAACATTGTGTTGTAGCCAGGCACCAACAACTCTCACATTGGTCTTAATTCATAAACTTTGATATGAGCCAGAAGGTTTAACAAGCTGGATTTACTCCATCATTGCCTCTTTCAAACTCCTGTTTGTGAGACAGGCAATGTTGGTTTCAACAGCTTACATCATGTTCTGTCAAATACTAAATATTCACTATAACTTTGGTGGTTAATGAAGGACAACAGAGAGCCTTGGAAATAAAAGCACAGATTCACTTTAAGGTTGAGATCATTAAGGATCCATGTCAGGAATAATGCTACTGAAGATCTAAGCTTGTCATGCAGATCTAAGAAAACAAAAAACACACTTTACACCAGACACAGACAAAGGCTACTGAGATAATTGTGGGGTGAGAAATAAAAAAACACCTCTGCTATCAAAGAGACCGGGAGAGTTAGTCCTGACTGCTGTCTCAAGATGCACAAAAGAAAGAGCAAGAGTGATAAAAGGCAAACATCAGAGACTGAGAAAAGCTATTTAAACTAAAGAACAATATTGACATGAGAACAAAAGAGCTGGAAATGAGTCACAAATAAATTTAATCTTGAAGTTCCTGTTCGCAGCAAGGATCTCAGACGAGCTCAATAAGTTTACAAAAGGCTCTCCAAACAAAATTATATTGAGACACCTTCTGCAGTCTACTGAATTAAATAACATGAAGATGTATATTTCATGTTATGAGATTAATTTAAAGCAATACGCAGACAAAGCACAATCTACTAAGTACCCATGAGCAGAAATCATCTCCTTCAAACACAGCCGAAATGTTTAACAAAAACAGTTCATAATTAGTGAATGGTGAGTGCATTGCTGATTAATACCTTCATTAGGAACAGATGTTCAGAAACTCACTGGTTGATCCAGCAAAAATACATACAAAATTATAGCTGCTAAGAAAACAGAAGAGGTCATTTTGACTCTTTAACAGGCAAAGTTCAGGTTCTTCACTCCAACTGACAGCTGCTCACTGATCTTATTTTCCATCTTAGATTAAATTTACCACTCATTTTTATTTTCTGTGCTTCACAACCACTTTTTGGCTATTTGATTAGTGAGATAAACGTGGATGTTTTCTTTCTGGAAGTGAAGCACGTATGGGAAGAGAGGTGATGCAGTTGTTGGGTGTTAAGCACCACGAAGGAGCCCAGTGGGCAGGACAGTGACAGTGTGGACACCCATCCCCATGGGGTCAGCTCCTGTTTTGGGGGGTTTAGACACGGGCCTCAATTTCTGGGCACAATGAAATTGCAACAGGTTCCAAGTGGCCCAATGGAGAGGTGCAAAGTCATGTTTTACTCAGCTGGAGCTCTGAGCAAGGCCAAGCCCCAGCCAAGAGCCCTGCCAGGTCTGAGCTGCTGCTGACACCCAGCAGGTCTCCAGCTGGAGCCTGCAGCTTGTGTCAAACCAGCTCAGAGGCTTCATGTCCTGCTAAAACAAATTCACTAAATGCTCCCTCAGCTGGGAGCACTGATGGAAGGCTTCCCACCAGAACCAGTCGAGGCTGGTGGCACCTGCTTCTGCTCGGAGGTTTCTGATTTATGGTCTCCAGTGCTTTTAATACCTGCGTTTTTCCCTTGAGTTGAACAACGCAACCCATCTTTCACTCAGAAAACTGACAGTTCACTCTTTATCAAAGCACACAAATGTAATTATCCTTTAGCACTTCTTTTAATTATTGAGGATTGCTCCTGCTGCCTTTTTTTCTTTCCTGAAGTTTTCACATGAGGCAACCAATTACTTCTCTGCATAATTCCAGATACTGCCGAGACACTTTACTCTTTCTATATCCTACTAACATTTTTAATTGACTCTTCCTTATTTCATCTCATGTGTCTGGCTTTGATATAGAAATTCTGTGATACCTCTGTACGTGTCTGATATTACTGAGCCACAACTTCACATGATACTATACAAAATGTAATGAGTAATAAAAACCAACTTGAGTATCATTTAAAGAAAGCCCTTTTGTACAATGCCATCTTACAGAACACATTTGCTCAGCTCCTCTTTTATATCCTGAGATGGAAAAAATGTCTCTTCTCCTTCTATAACTTTTTCTGATGTGTCCACAGGTAAGGAGAAATGTTAATACAGTGACCCTGAATTTCTGCTTAGTAAAGAAACAGGCATTAAATAAAAAGTCTAAGTTCCCTAGTGAGTATACATTATGAATAAATATACAGAATTCCAGCTCAGGAAAGATTTTCTGTTCGACTGGCTTCTTTTGTAAAATCAAATCAATTAATGACTCAAGTCAACCAAATGAAATTAAATTTTATTATTTTAATTAAATTTTATGTTTTCTTAATCCAAAGGTCTGAGATAGAAAATAAGAAACAAAAGTAATATCTAGTTCTGATATTGTTTTACCGAAGGGACAATGAGGAGGTGGAATAGGCTAAGAAAAATCACAAAATGGAGGGAAAAAGTCTCCTGTGCTAAAAAATAGACAGTTAGATGTCAATTTTGAGAGAGAATAAAAGGAGAAAATGAGAGAACATGAAAGAGAGCACTTCAGTCAAAGCGTACATTTCTTATACAAATCTGTCTGCTCTGGTCTCTGTTTGTACTGCAGAGGTTTTGACAGTTGGAAGCTATTAATTTCAGAGTTACAAGTCTTATTGAGCTGGATTTATGGTCTTTATAGACGTTAATTTACTTCTGCTTCCTTGACGAAGTAAAGGACTACTTCAGAATGAACAATGAAAATGAACCCCTCAAAACATCTCTTTGCTGGAGAACCTCTGCTGATGGAAGGTCACGCTGGCCTCAACCAATGAGTCAAAATACATGGGGGGGGAAGAACTCATGCAAATACTTGGGAAAATTTGCTTTTAGTGTAATAAAATAAACGGGAAATGCTCAATTTATCTTAAGTACAAACTTCAAACGACAGAAGAGTACATGAGCACTTCTACCGAGCAGACATCACGGTCAAGTGACAAATTTTCTTAGTGGAAAAGAGCTTGATCCCAAGTACAACATGGCCAGTGAGGTGACTGCCTTCACTTACAGCACTCCCGGTTTTCAGTTCCAGGCAGGTGCATTTTTTTTCAAGTGAAATAAAACAAAAGCTGAGAAGTATCAGCAGCCAGAGAAGGAAAGCTCAGTGTGGGCCTCAGGACTGAGGCCTCCCCTCCTGCTTCTCACCCCAAACCAATCTCATGTAAAACCTGTCCTACACAGGCCCCTCAGAGTAGTCCTCCACTACGATTAGCACATTTTCCATTTCTCATTCCCTGCACACTTAACTGTACAATTCGTTTAATTGTTGGGCAATTAAAATCTTGCCTGATCAAAGCATTTTTCTTGCTTCTCTTGTTAATACATACATCTTCTGATTTCATTTCCTTTTTTTTTTAAATTGTCCACAAGCTGAAGCATATTTTTTCTGAATTTTTATTCAAATAGTATCTTCTATGTTCATCAAAGTAGCAGAAATATATTTCCCTGCAGATTCACTGATAGTTTTTCACCAACTACTTTACAAGACAGCTTTTTTGTCTTTTCAATCTTCTTCCTTACAATTATCTTCACACAGTTCCTTTTGAACATGTAACCTATTGTCATAATTATTACAGTAGCTTTTCATTTTTTAATTTGGATGTTCATTTAATCTATTATTCAATTTACTTCTAACAATACCTAGAAAATGAAGTACCTTGCATAACTGCATGACAATTTATCATCATTACGGTGTTTCTCAATCACCTGTTATGGCTTAACTGAAATGTCATGAGCAATACTCCTATAACGAAGTAAACAAGGGATGGCTGCTCTATTTTTTCCCTTTAAAAATAGAATGGTTTTGTAAATGAAATATTAGAAATAGTCACTCACTCAACACAATGAATGTAGTAGGCACATGTGCCTGGTCAAGCTTGAATGAGTTAATTTTCTTTCTACCACAATGTCCTGTTTCTTTCTCTCTTTTTTGTATTTGATTGAACACCATTTTTTGGTACTTTCCTCTCCACCAGTATTTCTACTGTACCGTTTTCCTAAAACCCTTAACTGCTGAAAACCATCTATGCTCTCATGCCAAAAGTTGCCCTACTTCAGCAATTTTTCTGCCCTCCTTGAGATCCCAGTCCTCTGATGGATTCCTGGAGATCAGTCAACTTTTGATTTTGCTAATTAAAAAAATGCATCACAGAGATACTGCAGCTCAAATCAAGCAGACTGCAGATGTTCTAAATAGTGAACATAGAACTCACTTGCCAGATTTAGTCAGCTTTTGAGAATTGATCAAATTTTATTCAGTGCAATATCTTTATAATATAAACCTGCTAATAGTCTTCATTCCTAGAACACCTCCAAAACTTTACATTTTCCTGTTCTGGTTTGATTTGAGCTCTTCTGTAAGAAGTTTCGTTAGAGGTTTGGACAAATGTCACAGACACTTTTCCTCACAGCTGAATTACTCTGCTAGCTCAGAGTAACACCTAATTAAATAATTTCCAATCACTTCAGACTGCTGAACTTGAAGCAGACTTCTGTGTTACTTGTCTCGGAACAGATAAGCACCTTTTTTGGACTACATTTCATCCATTTCATTTATGGTACTTGGGTTTTGAGATTATTGAAATATTGTCAGAAATACAGAGGGAGACTTTTGACCAAGACCTGCAGTGATGGGATGAGGGGGCAAGGGTTTTAAACTGAAGATCGCTGGCTTAGATTGGACTTAAGGAAACAATTCTTTACAACGAGGGTGGTGAGATACTGGAACATGTTGCCCAGAAAATCTGTGGATGATCCTAGACCAGTACTTAGACTTCTCTATTAGGATTTATTACCCCATTTTTTGTCCCACTCTTCTCATTGCTTTGTTAGAAGTGCTGGACCTGAAGCTCCAGCTGCCAGTTACTTCAGAAATCTGGTATGAAGTGACCACTGGCACTCCACACAACCTCTCTCAGGTCATTCCATAAGAGGTTTTGTTAATTTATTTTCACTTTAGGGTACTCTCTTTATTCTTAGCATCTTTCCTGTGAAATCACTACTGATCTAATTGTGTCTGAAACCTTTTCTCCACAAGATTTACTTTTCAGTTTTGAGTAACCAAGGCTTGGGTAGGAATTAGAAACAACAGCTGCTTCAAAACACACCACACAATAGTGTCTTTTGACATGAGAGACCATTATTCCTGTGCCAGATGCCCCAGTTCCATCAAGTTAGTCCACTTTCTCTGTGTACTACCCCAGTCCCTCAACACTTCCCAGGAACTAAAGCATGTTGTTTGCTTGACATTGCCAAAATATCCTCCAAAACAGCCTGCACACAAGCTGTTAAGATATGAAAGTGTTCCCACCTCTCTTGGATCTTAAAAATAAAAATGAAAAACCTGAAGATTTTTCTAAACAGATGAGAAGGGTCGGTTACCTTGCAAAATCCATTTACCACCAGATTGTTTCTCAGTTTTGGCCGTCCTGTGAACCAGACTGTGATTTTCTACCTTACAGACAGCTTACTCTTGAGATTTCCTGGCTAATGCTCTTGGTTTCATCTTTCCAATGATGACAATGGCCAGACTACTGTAATTCTAAAATAGAAATAATTGCAGAATACTTTAGTTTGGTAAATGAACACAGTAACATTCACCATTTTTCTCAAGGGCAGGCCCTCATATACCCTGCTGATCTCTTTGTATCTCCAAGCTTGTACCTATGTAATATAAATGATCCTGTCTAGGGCCTAGGAGGAGTTTTTTTTTATTGAAAGAGAAAGTAAAACTACTTCCTTACAGTCCCCCATTAAGACTAGTCTTTGAAAACACATCCAAGACAGCCTTGGAATTTCAAATATGGGGGAGCAGCAACATTGTAGGACTGCCCTGACTAAAGCCAAACTGTGAACAATGCTCATGTGTGCAGATCTGGCTCATTTTAACCAAGCCCATGGGGACCACAGCTATCAGATTGTCCAGGTGGCATCCAAAACACAGCTTAAAGGTGCATCATTTACTCCCTGGTAGAGACACAAAATATTTTCCTGTGTTTTCGGGATGCAGTGATCTCACACTGCTGAAATCCCTGAGAGTTAATCACATGAATCATGGAAAGAAAGATTTAATTATTGTATAAGGTCAGGCTGGAAACTGCAAAATAAAATGGGTGTGTAGCTTCAGTAATTAATGTTAATATCCACAAAACATAGAGCTGTGAAAACTGATTATGATTTGGTGCTCTCTAAAACATTCAATTAATTATTAAGATAATTTATTTTTTAAGTAATGCTTCCATAAGATGCTTTGTGACACTTAACCAGACAGAACTTCCAAACAAGCTGTCATGAACCATATGTTCATAAAACACTTCAAAAGACTTTTAAATCAACATCTTCTATTGATTCCAGCTACCTCTGAGGGACAATTTAAAACCACCTCCACTTTTGAGTGCTTTAGTCTTCTCAAAGTACAATATTCCTACGTGCTGCAGAATTTGCAGTGGGCCCGCAACAAGGTTTGTAGCTTTCTCTACCAATAAGTAAATAATCAAGACTTTGTCTGCTGCCCATCTCTTTTCTTATTTATGATCTGAGCAGCATTCAGAGGCAGTGATTTCTGTTCTCCCTGTAATCACATACCAGGAAATAAAATGCACTGCATTGTGAAAAGGCATCCAAGTACATTTCAACATTAAAACTGTATTGAAAATCACATTTTTTATGAAGAAGGGAAGAATTAATGAAAGGAGAATGAAATAAAAGAGTAAATGAAAGCAAAAAGCTATTTCTGGACTTTTTTCCATAGTGAAGCTTGACAAATGCATGTTTCTTGGGACACTACTGTTAATAATATTAAAATTCATGTATAATCATTGATTTCAGTTATTCAGTTAGTTGCTATAGAAAAAGAAAAGCATTTGCCTGATATATTAAAACCTCTAGCACTTTTCAGTGTCTACAGTTCTAAATTCCTAAACCAATTTTCTCCAATAAATCTTCCCTCTTACACACACGAGGGTCATCAGGAAACGATTTCTAATCCTGGTGCTCACAGGCAGGGAAGGAAGTTATGTTTATTTGGCTTTATGTATTGAGAATTCAAAGTAAGTTTCTGTTGTGAAAATTGTTTACAGCATTCAAAGTGTCAGGAGCCTCTCGTTTCAGAGGAATTTCTCATCTGAATGCAGGAATATCCCAAGCCCAGCCTGTTCCAGGTTCAATCAGGAGCCTATTTCAAACTCAGTCTACTCCTACAAAATCTTGTGCACGCATTTGTACCTAAGATAATTTTGCTATGGAAAGCAGAAAAGCACCATCAAAACTGGTAAGTGTTCAGTCCTGGGATTTTGCTGGCTTGCAAAGTCAGTGACATATATCAAATAAAGATGGAAAAAACCCTGCACAGACAGCAGCTACAGACGATGCCATCGGATCATTTCCAACCCCAGCCACGGAGCTTGCATGACACACGCCTTGGAGGAGACTTGGTTCTCCTCATTAAACTTTGCAGGCTCTGTTTCCTTGATTTGATGATATTAATGTATTCACCTTAAAATCACATCTATGCCTACACTTGGTTTGTTGCCCAGCCGTAAAAAGAAAATATGTCATAAATTTTAGAGAACATTGAACTTGGTGGTGTTGAGCAAGATGCTGCTTTTCAATTACGTGTGATTTACTAACCTGCCTAACAGACAACTTCATTTTACAGAGATGTCCTAAATCTTAAAATCAATTTTAACAACGCATTAAGAACTCTCAGTCTACCCTTTGAAATATTTTCTTTTTTATGATTCCTCATGTCTTAAACACTTTTCCCTTCCCCAGTCTTTTAATTATATGAAATCAAAACAAACTATTCACTACAAACCACTTTTTCCCCCTCTATCTGACAACTTTAAAGGTAACTTCTTACCCTCAGACCAAAATTTCAATGTCACCAACTTTTAATTCTACTCTTTGCCTTGCATTTAATGAAAAAAGAACAGGATTGTCAAATTTACATGAAAAATTATTTCAATAGGCTTTCATAATTTTAGAGATGTACTATGAACTCTTATATGAATTAAATATGCCAATTTTAAAACGAATGTTGGAGTACAGCTTCTACAAATTTGAATAAGAGCCAGTCATTTTTTTAATCAAAACCATGTTAAATATTCATTCATGTTTCACTGTGAGCACTTATAATAAAGTAAACCCTTCAATGTGACCATCAATATAGCAAAATCCTTGAACAATCATAGAATCAGTTATATTGCATAAAACTAAGCCAAATTTTTTAGCCAATTTATGCAAAGGCTATGTCACAATGATGGCCAGTAGTAGAAAGTTCATATTAAAACACAAGTTATTGTTAACAAACAGAAAAACAAAACTCAAAGCAAAGCCAGCTTGTAAATACAGTGTAATGATTAAGAAAAATAAAAAATCTGGCTGATACTAAAATATTACTTTATTTTAAACTCTTAACATATTTCCATTCAACTGTAAGAGTTGAATAGGAAATATATTCTGGCACTGAAAGAGAATTTAAGTCCAACAGACAGTGTGGCACATTGTCTAAATGCATGTACGAGGCACACACCCCCTGGCTGTCCAGACATTTCAACAGCTCCTTATTACTCCCACCTACCAAACAATAATAACAACCCCTGAATTCCTTCTGCATCCCACTCATTAATAAAGAAAAAATCATCCTGTATTGCCACAGTACAGAGTCTGGAGGGACTGCAGGAGCTGCAGGTAGGGTTACCTGGCTACAACACTAGCAAAGATTTAACTGCTGAATATTCAAAATTATGGTTAACTAAAAGAAGCTAAAATGTCTCCATTGTCTTTAATTTTCAATTTTTGCTTTTGTTTTCAAGTAAAATCAGGCATTTAATCAAAATGCCCTTTTCAATAATCTCTGCAGTAAGCTACAGCTTCCACATGGATATACTTTTTGTGTTATACAAAGCAGATAATATTCATTACTAATTTCACATTGAGACAAATTAAACAAAAACGTTACGTAACCTTCTGCAAAACCGAACTTTCCACTAGGAAATATCATATGTAAGTGGTGGCAAACCAAGCATTCGATATCCCATAGAATTGCCTATTCCCTGCTTTGCTCAATGTAGAAAATTAAAATGTACAACAGCATCAGTCAACAGACCGTGCTTCAAAAGAGTTTGCAGTTACGAAGCAGAGAATATCACAGAGTTTTGGCTGAAAACTCAAGTAACTGGGACTCTTTAACTGAACTGATCATCAGCCTGAGAAATAACCAACTCCACAGGAGATTTTATTGTAAATCAGTGCATCGAAGAATATCACTATTGAGGCAAGAATGCCAGGCAAAATTCCGTAATTCAAAAAGCCTCTTTTACTAAGAAAATGGTGGAATTTGGCATAAAAAGAAAATTAAAAGAAGAAAACCAAGGGTACAGGGAAAGAAGAAAAACACGTTTTTCAACCTTCAGGCAAAGTCCTATGCAGAAGTGCCAAAGGAAGGTTTTCCACCACAGAGCCCAGGTTCCAAAGCTGCTGATGGTCAGAGCCACGCTGCAGAGCTCAGAAATGCCAGCCTGAGCTCACAACACACCTGACACAAACCACTTCTCTCACTGCTGAGGCCCAGGGCAATCATGGCCAAATTCTGTCAATCATACGAAAAATGCAGCCAAATCCCCTGAAGAACTGAGGCCAGGTAAACATGATTTCAGAGGCAGCTGATTAAAGTAGGACATACTTACAACAAACTACTTTAAACCATTTTTAATCTTCTCATCTACGAACAAAGAACCTGCTCACAGGTTTTAACATATGAGTTGAGGATGGTCAACATGCTTGAAAAAACCCAAGCACTTAAAAGAATACACAAATAATGGAGTTTGGGGTCATTTTAATTTTAATAATTAACACAGGCAATAGTGATGGATCATTGTTCCTTAAAATTGGCCCTCTTTAGGTCATCAGAGTATTAAAATATGCAGCATAGAATTAAATTTTCTTTAAAAGCAAAAGCTTGGAAACAATTTACTGATGACCTGGGGACTTTATCTGAAACTTGCAACTCACATAAAAGTGTTGGGGATAAAATATCCCATGTTCCAAAGCCTCTGAACAAGCCTTGTTGAGAACCTCAGACAGAAGTCACATTATTACGAGTCTTTGAAATTAAATTAATTCAATTTTTCATTGTGGGAACATCATTCTAAATGTAAAATTAAGACAAGTAATTCTTCCCTGCTACCCAGAGTAAAAACATTTTCTACACCTCAAAAGTTAGTAATGCAATTTTCTAGACCATAATAAGAAATATATCACAAGTACATTATGATTCCAAAAGAAAAAATTTAGAGGAATTACTTTAAAAGCACACACTGTAAGAAAAAGAGAAAATTTAAGTAGCAGCCACCTCTCATATGAGACACTTAGGACTGAAAATTACAGGAAAAAGTGCACAGTCAGGTTTCATATTTACTATCACCGAACAGTGGTACTTAAAATAAAACAGATATCAATTCTACATTTATCTTCAGCTAAGTAAAACAGCTAAAGGCAAATAAAATTCCTATCAAATTCTCCGGTCTCACAGATTGTCAGTAAATGAAAACATTATCATTCTCATGCTGCTGAAAATTACAAGCCAGTACATTCTCTAAAAAAGATCATCCATGGATTTTGACACCACTCACCCCACTGGAGAGGAGCCAGCTGTAGATGCTCCAGGACCAGCTGATTCAGAACCCCTTCCACACTTGCTTCCCCTTCACGCTTCAAGGAAGGGTAAATTGGAATTAAGGAAAATTTTGTTTCAGAGAGGGAAAGGGCACGTGATATGCACAACTTTTATTATTGCAAGTCAAAACTGCAGCCTAGTGATTCATTAAAGGTTAATGTTACATACGGTTTATTAACCCATAAATTGACCAACAGTAAAAGTTACAGCAGCTGGTAACTTCAGAATATAAAAATTTAATTCCACTGAGGAGTGTTAAAGTAAAGGTAAAATATACTTGAACCATAATAAAACACGAGGGTAAAAAAGTCTGGAAGCTGCAAAAATGCAAAACCTTTAAATATGGATGAGAATTCACAATGATAAATCAGGAACAACCTGAAAACAAAAAGGTTAAAATTTGATAGGGCAACAGAAAACAGAACAAATGTCTGCTAGGACAGCCCTGACTGCTGACTTCGTGCCAGTTCCATGGGGGTACCAGGATGTTGGGCAGTGACAGTGTCGTTACCAAGGGCAGACATCAGACCAGAACCACAGGCACAGAACCTGCACGCTTCCCTTTCTACCCTGTGTGAGCTCAGAAACAGGCCCAGACTGAAAAGAGAAAAAATGAGGAAATTTTTCTTACTCTAAGGACAGCGAAGCACTGAAATAAACTGTTGTGGAAAGAAGAATCTCTTTTAAAAGGGCTTCAAAACAGGTTACACAAGTGCTAAAATAAAAGCATAGGCAATATCTAACGTCATGCAAAGACAGTATTATCCATTTAAACAAATTAATAATAATTTCATGTGATGAGTCAATCAAGATAACATTTATTTGTACCAGGAAGAGGACTGGATTTCTTTTTCCTAATTCCCTGACTGCAGAAAGGCACTGAATTCACAGGATTTGGAAGTACATGCAGACATCAGCACCATCTTGTATCCAGCCACGTGTCCCACCATAATTAAGGAATAAGCTCCTAGTCAGATTCATCAAGATTTCAACCAACTACTCCAAAAGTATTGGAACCATGGTCCTCAAAAATACATCAAAACATAACAGAATATCTGAGATTTTATAAACAGCTCCCAGATGTGCTCAATCCCTTTTCTGTAAACTCTGGAAAGAGACACACAGCATCTGACTGCTGAATATATATTCACCTGTGTCAGTTAAAAGAAAATTAACAAGCACTGCAGATAACTAATTTCTACCACAGGACATATCTGCAGATAACTAATTTCTACCACAGGACATAATCTTGCAGGATCTCCAGGAGATTTTTAAAAAAAGTGTTGAAAGCTCCGAACAAAAGTAGCTCTAACAGTGATTGAGACCCAAGAGCTCAGAAATGACGGAAGAGGAAAATCAATACTGAGTACAGGATTCTTGCCATTATTTTTTAAAATATTCTCATTATGCCCTGAAAAACGTCATAAATAGCACCTTGGTTTTTTCTTCTAAAGAGACCACAAATAAAAAATTCACAAACCCCAAAGAGTCTGAAAGCTGTAAACACCATTAAAGAAAAGCATCTATTTGGAAAACTGAAGGCAGCAGAGTATCACCTTAGAAGAGCGCCGCTGCTGAAAAATAAGACCCAGAACAGCAGCACAACTCAATAATTTCCATAAAACATACTAGAGGGTAGAGAATAATTTGAATTACTTCACAGAAACAGCAGATAAATAATTCTGTTATCACATCTTTAATCTAAGGACTATAAGTGAGAGAAAACACTAATAAAAAGGCAGTATTTAAAAGATGCTTTAAAACAGAGTGGCTGCCATTAACTGTAACATTAAACTAACTTTACTGTAATTTACTTACAACAGACTCACAGTGGTGCCTGGAATATTACAAATTTTCACTGCTCAAGGCTTCATGGGAAGCTTAATGTCTGAAATAACACTATAAAATTACTATAGAACAGGTGATTCTCCATTCTTTATAGTTGGTAAATGCTACCAAAGAGATCCATGTATTCAGATGTAGAACATTCCTCCTGGAACATAAAACCACGGGAGGCAGTGAGGCACATCTGGGCTGCTGTGTCCATTTAGGGCTCCTCAGGACAGGAGAGACATAGAGCTCCTGGAGCAGGGCCAGTGGAGGACACGAAAATATGATTAAAGGACTGGAGCATCTCTTTTATGAGGAAAGACTGAGGGAGCTGGGGCTGTTCAGCCTCAAGAAGAGACAGCTGAGAGGGGAGCTCATCCCTGTGTGTCCCTGGCTGCAGGGGGCTCAGAGCATGGACAAGGCTCTGCTCCTGGTGCCCAGCAATGGGACAAGAGGAACGGGCAGGAACTAATGCCCATGAGGTTCCACCTGGACATGAGGAAGAACTTCAGTGTGCAGTGACCGAGCACTGAACAGATTGCCCAGAGAGGGTGTGGAGTCTCCCTCACCGGAGATATTCCAGAGCTGTCTGGACACAATCCTGTGCCTGTGCCCTGGGATGGCCCTGCTGGAGCAGGGAGGTTTGACCAGATGACCCCACTGTGCTCCCTTCCAGCCTGACCCATTCTGTGACACTATTGGTGGTTTTTGGGTTACACATTTAAGGAAGAAGTTAGAAATCAAACTCAATGGCTCTTTGCAAAAGCTAAAAAACGTTAAAAAAAATAAAAAACAAACACGGAAAACCAAACAAACAATAAAAAAAGATACCCACCAGGAAAAGCCACAAACTGATTAACAGAGAAAATTATGTAATATCCCAAAAGGAGTTTAAGTTTTTACAGCCCAAATTTTTTGATAAATAACTTTCATTATTCCATCACAAGCATCAAATAAACTCAGCTCATTTTTAGCACAGTGCTTACTGTAACCTTGTGGCAAAATAAATTCTATAGACAAGAAATAGCTCGGTGGCTGCTACTGTATATTAACGTGGAGGTTCAGGGTCTTACTTGTTTATTTGTCAAACAAATTGATGATACTTGTTTATCTTAGATACATGGCCATGGATTGTAGAACTGATGAGAAATTTCAATTTTCACAATTGGTAATTCTATGTGAAAGAAAAATGTAGCATTTAAATGGTTAGGCCATGCACAGATTATTTGACTCGTATTCAGGAAATAAATTGCATTTGTCTAATCAGATCATTGAATGAAGCAGCAGAAGGGAGTCTGGTGGGAAAGGAGGGAAAGGCAAGATTGAGATGCAACCAAAGAAGTGGACTCGTTGAAACATAAAGCAACAAAGACTTACAGGAATTATGTGTTCACATGGACTTACAGAGGGATCTGGATCATGGAATTCCATATGATGAGAACTTTGTCTCTGGACTATATTATCAGACAATTACATAAAATTGTTCATTATAGGACAAAAATGAAACTGAAAATTGCAACAAACGCATTCCCTTGGAGATGAAAAGGGCCCAAAATATGCAGTAAGAAAATATCAAAGGAACAAGAGAGAAAAGCTTAACTCCAGAGTTTGCCTAAGACAAAGCCTTTAAAAGTCAATGAAAGCAAAGGAGTTGAACAGGGGTTGCCAAGATACCCTTTTATTCTTAGCTCAAAGTCAAAGCTGACAAAAGACACAAGTGTAAGATCGAGGATTTAAAATTCATTGAAAAGGACTGCCCAGATAACACGAGCACAGACTGCCAAGGCAAAGTTTGACCTTGCAGGATCTATCTGCTTCACCAAATCTCCACACGTTTTGCTGAGGTCTTTCTGCCATCACAACTCTGCTCTCCTGTAGGAGCCAGATTGCTGACCCAGGCCTCATTGCCTACAGCCAAATCTTTGTTATTAACAGCACAGGCATCAGCCACGACTTGAACAGTTGACTTCCAGCTTCCAGCACAACACTTCATATTTAACAGTTCAAGATATTTTCATCTGCACAATCAAATAAGCCTCAGTGGGGGCTTCAGAGCCAACAAACACAATCACCAGATGCTGTTAAAAAAAAAAAAACAAACAACCTAAAAACCTAATTTTTCACAGCTGACACCCTTATTTCACATTTCTGTAGCAACAGATTGAATATGATATAAACTCTTTCCTACCAAAAACCTAAATGACAGTCAAATGAACCAGTTATTTCCCGAGGGAAAACTTTGGTCTTTTACACCCTCTGGATTGACTCATGTGTAGCTGGGTACTCACAATTAAATCAGTCTGTTATCTAAAACCTCCGGCTTAAAAAGACAATAGGTTTTAAAAAATGCCTTCTATCTGCAAGTTACTCATGTTTTTTCTCCCCACAGCATCCCACATCTTGCATCCTAAAAAAAGTTATTTTCAATACGTATGTCCTTTGCAAATAAATGCAGGTGGGAGAAGGCACATAATCATAAAAACCAGCAAATGTTCATAAGTAAGGATTATACTAATTAAAAATAAATTTGCATGATTTGCACATTTTACTTACAGCAGTTGCCTTATTCATATTTTAAGCCTTCTGCTTGATTATTATTGTGGTACTTTATTATTTAAACTAATCATATGCAGTTATTTAGGGTCTTAAATAATAGTTATTTTTGCAAACAATAAGCAGCAGCATAAAAATGTAAAGAAACCTTCACTGATGTACAGAAGTTCCACAAGATGTAACATTCTCATAACTGAAGATTCGTAATTACGATCAAGATAAAGTCATCAAAAGCTGAATAGACACAGAAAAGTGATTTTCAATAAGAATTATCAGTGATTTGCTGTCAAGCAAATCAGATGACTCAAGGTTCTGTCTGATAGATAATAATTCCAAAATCCTGACTGGCTGTTTAGATGATGAAATACAAAAACATTCATAATTTTTATGTATTTGGAAAAAATGTCAGTGTTCATAAACCTAATAAATGAGTGGAACTTATAAAGATCACTGGGAAGAAAAGTTCCAAGTACCACTCTAGAAGGAAGCAACAAATCTATAAATGAAAGTGAGAATAATAATTCAGTCAGTTATGCTGGACCACATGCAAAAAAAAAAAATCAATCAGACAATAGAACTAAAGAATAGTTTTCAGAGAAAACATCATCTCTGAAACCCAGAAGGTACAATTTTCTTCTGGGAGAAACCTCACCTGCAGTATTGCCTCCAGCCTTGGATGCCACATATTGAGAAAAATAGAGCTGTACTGCAGAACAACATCAGCAATATGACTGAAAGAAAATGTGCTCTGAAAGACATTTTGGCAATTAGGTTTAAATATGGAAAAAACACTTAGGAAGGGGCACAATTTAAATTCAAAAATACAATTCAAAAAATGCAAGGAAACATTGCAAATAGGACAGACTTTCTATACATCACAGATATTAAGGCTGAAGTAAGAAAAGAAGTTTAACTATTAGAAAAGTTAAAAATGGAATATGATATTTAAGGTGGCACTGGAAGTCTGTCTCAACTTTCAAGGCTGTTTGGGCCAGGTTTAAAATATTTTCAAGAAAATGACCCCAAAATGTTACAGTCTCACTTCACTGAAATAGCAATTCCTTCACAGTACATTAGAAAATTTCTCTGGCTGCAATCAAACCTGGGGATAGCAGAAGACACGGAAGGAAAAAGGAGTTTACTTTTCAAAAGTCATTCTGTGACCCAGCCCTCTGCCCAGCTGCACAAATCACAGAATAATTTATATTGAAAGGCAATTCCAGAGTCACTGTCCAACCCTGTACTCAAAGCATGGAAAATACTGAAATTGCACCAGGTTGCTCAAGGCATTGTCCAGAATTTTTTAACGTCTTCAAAGCCAGCAATTTTACAGCACTTTTGGACAACTTGTTCCAGTATCTGAGCACCCTCATTGTGAAAAGGAATTTTCCTAGTATCTAACTGGAATTTAACAGTCCCCTCATAACACACCTTGCTCGAAGGGTTGGATGAACTTTGTTGATTGCTGTAACTCTTAGGCTTTGAGAAGGCTGCTCCTGGAGGCCCAGCAACTCCACTGGGCCAGCATCCTTTCCAATCCTGCCTTCCACAACCCCAGAGCCTCCTCTGCTGAAGTCCAGAGTCATTATTCTGTCACTTACTCCCCTCACTTCCCGCAGGATATTGAGCTCCATCGTCTCAGGACAACTGCAGCTAAGGCTGACACCAA
The DNA here is from genome assembly GCA_013397055.1 of Pachycephala philippinensis. Lineage (NCBI taxonomy): Eukaryota > Metazoa > Chordata > Aves > Passeriformes > Pachycephala > Pachycephala philippinensis. Next base: position 88,882 of record VWZT01015628.1, on the reverse strand, counting down.
ACTTCAAACCCTCCATATGGATCATTGGTTCAAGGAGCAGATCCCACACAGCACATACCACATCAAACCATCCAACACCTGTACCCCAAAGCTGTCCTTAGAGTACTCCAGAAATAAGCTAACCTGCAACTGCAAGACTTCTTCCAGTCATCAGAGGAAGAGTTCATCCAGCTTTGATTCTTGTTTGGGGGGTCTGTAACAAATGCACAGCTCCTCACTCTGTTGGGTGACTGTCCTTGGTCAAAAAGCTTTCACTTGTCTCATGCCTCCTTTCCTACTAATTCCCTGTGCACACTCTAATTTCCCCTTCACATGCTTCTGCAAGTCCTGGTGTAAGCATCTGATGTGGGCCTTGGATCACACCTCAGGGCAGATTCTGTGATGTTATCTCACCTCAGCCCCTCACTTTCCCATGTCATGCACACAATCAGGAGAGAGAAGCTATCTGGGGAGCTCAAAGTAGCTCAGAGATGATGAATAACAAAGGGATCCCTTGGTATTACCATTAAAGAGACTTGCAAAAACGCCTCCTCTAGCAGGAAATATCAGTAACTCTACCCCTCTGTAATTTTGCAAATACTTTCCTCTCTTGGCTGCACTCAGGCTGACTCCTGAAGGAAAACAAGGCTAATGCAGCTGAACTATCCATCCACTTCTCTGCCTGTCTGCCCATCAGTATAAACTCCGATGACCTGAGTCAAATTACTCTGATGGGAAGAAAATATCTCAGAAACCAAGTTTTTTAAACTTAGCAGAATTGAGAGAAGATTTTTTTTTTCCTGGTTCCCACCTAAATGTTGCAGCAAGAAATAAAAGGATGAAGCCAGGGGAGGTTCAGCTTGGACATCAGGAAGAATTTCTCCATGGAAAGGGTGGTCAAGCATCGGAAGGGGCTGCCCAGGGAGGTGGTGGAGTCACCATCCCCAGAGGTGTTCAAGAAAGGACTCAATGTGGCACTCAGTGCTGTGGTTTAGTTGACATAGTGGTGTTTGGCCAAAGTTTGGACTTGATGATTTTGGAGGTCTTTCGAGGTCTTTTCCACCATTAATGATTCTACAATTCCATGAGAAAGACTAACTCTAGTTGGGACATGACACCTGGAAAAGAATGTACACATTTCTTCAAGGATTTTTAAGCACATGTGAAACTTGTTGCCTTTCATTAATTAGATTAGTTTTAATTCCTGGAATAGAGAGAACAATCACAACAAGTATTAAAAACACAAACTAATGGCTGCACTGAATGTAACACGCAGAATCCACGCACTGGTCTCTAAGGTACTGGACTTTCATGTCAGCCACAACAGTTTTGGGATCAAAACTGGGGTTAAATCCAGAACACAGAATGGATGTAAACAGTGTTACCCAGCAACTGAAATGAGTGAGGATGTATTTTTACACCTTGACAAAATGATTACAACTATGCACTCAATTCCAGTGTAAGAATTCATCTGTGCTATCATGGAATATTTATATCTTTCCATAACACAGACATTTTCCAAATGAGTTCTGGTTAAATATTGACATTTTTGCATAAAAGGAGCTCTCTGTGAAATGTTGCTGGGGGAATCTGGACTGAACCAGGCACTAGGAATCTCATTTATGTCCCAAGCCTTGCCTTTGACAAATCCTGATCTGATTTAATAATCACAGGATGGTTAAGTTTGGAAGGGACCACCGGAGGTCATTTGGTCCATCCCCCTGATCAAATAGAGTCCCCAGAGCACAGGACTGTGTCCAGGACAGCCCTTGAACATCTCCAGAGAAGGAGACTCCACAGCATTTCTGGGCAACCTGTGCCAGTGCTCAGTCACCCTCACAGTAAAGAAGTTCTTCCTGACAATAATTAGTAATGAAACATCATTTCAGATCACTGGATAAAAGTACAATTAAAAGCACAAACAGATAAAGCATGATTTGATTGCCACTCTCCTCTCATCTTCTGCCACCCCCTATCATGTGAATTTAAGGATGATCTGAGTGAAAAATATAAATCTCCTGGGAAGTGCTGAGTACCATCACATGGCTTGGGGGACTGTTTGCTGTACAGAATGTTTCCTGAAGAAAATCATGAGAAAGTGTATTTTTGACAAGCCAAGCACAAGATTTTTTTATAGAAATCATGAAATTTATAGCAACACCATTGGTTTATTTTAACTCTAAACTGAATGCAATTTCTTATTAATAATCATAAGGCAATATTTTACTGCATTTAGAATTATTGTGGGGATTTTATGTTTAGAATGACTAAGTCATCACACAAGCCCTGTCTAAGCCTTAAAAAGCTACCCAAGATTAGATACATCAGTAAATCTATGAAGAGGACTTGGAAATAAATTATTCTAATATGTTCTGATTTACTCAAATTTAATTAAATATATGCAAACTCTCTAAATCCAGCTTCATTAATTTCTTCATGATTCAGTTACTCGGTGTGGGGGAGAATAGAAAAATTTGACCCCATGAATCTACTACTCATCAATCCTAACCACACTTCCTCAGTTCCCTAAAAGCTGGGAAAAACACACAGGATTTATGACACGCTCAGTGACTCAGAAAAAGCCATTACAGGATGACCCAAGCTTTGCCTAAATAATATACAGCACAATTAACCTTAAACAGTCTATAATTATGATAAGCTTCATAGTTCTAATTACTTTTCTTTTCAGTAACACTGCCGTGAAGTGAGTTGAATTATAAAATAAAATGTATCAGAGGGCATCTATTTATATACTTTTAAAGCAAGTATTTATGAAAGGATATAATTTTCCAGCAAATATCCAGCTTGCTGTTAATCTCCAGTCCTCTTGCTTGTTGCCTTTCTTCTTCCAGCTGCTTTGCATTCGCCAACTGTGCCCCATCAGCTGGGGATTCTGGGAAGCTCTCAAAACTGAACTTGTCCACTTGGATAGCCATGCTGTAGCAAGGGAACAGAAAGAAAGAAAAAACCAACATCATCATTTTTACTGATATTATTGCTACAGAAACTGCAGACCACTGTGAACACGGGCATTACAGTATCAGTATATTGGTTTCAGTGGCATCCAGGCTGTAATTAATGATATATAAACCATATGGTTTATGCTACTGAAAACAGAAGTCTAAGCCTGTTGATGTTAAAATGTTTTACAAATCATCAATCAATATCTTAATGACTTTGTGAGTGGTGCACAAGGCATTTATTTTGCAGTTGCAAGCAGATGACTTTATTGTGGTTCTCTAGAGATTCACCTGCCTCTACTCTTGGTAGGTGAAAGTTCCTGGCGTGCTCAAGACTTGCTGAAAAAAGCAACGAAACTGGGCCAAAAGCTGATTAACATACTATTTAAAGTTGTTTATTAACACCAACCCATAAAAAGGAAAGCAGAATATTATACATGAAAGCATCCCTGAAGTGAACTGTAACCACTCAGAGAGTCCATTGGTTTCACAAGCCAACTTCCTCACTTTTCCTTGCAAAAGTCAGGAAGAAAAGACAAAATAACCACAGAAGTAGGGCCTTAATGTAGCCCTTGACTTTTTTTTTAAGAAGACACTTCCCTCCTGCTTCCTGCATCTTCATGAATTACAGACCATATTAATTTCAATATCCCAGTATAATTCATTGGTAGTAAATGGTTAAATAATTGCTTTATTAAATGTACGGTAAGGCATAAAAGGTAATCAAATTAAATATAGTACACTATAATGCATACTAAATACTGATATGCTAAATTAGAATCACTAATCTAATATAAAAGGGAATTTAGACCAGCTCACATCACATGAAATGTGGTTATGGAAGATCTAATATACTATGCTGCCAAAACAGCTTTAATTTCCTGAATTGTCTGAAATAGAAAAATAATTAGGGAAGAATTAAAATATATTGCTCTTGAGATGACTTTGCACTTGAGGAGACCAAGCAAGAGCTTTGAAAACCATTCAGGATGAAATGCAGCTACAAACTGACAAGGGGTCTGGGAAGAGCATTTCACAAAAACACAGGATTACTATTATTCTTTTATCTATTTCTCCATATAAAGAGTGAAACATATTCTATGAATGTTGCCAAAAGGAAAATCCCAGTAACAAATGTCAACAAGAAAGAGCTTTGAAATCCCTCCAGACCAGAAAAGATTTTCTATAATTTGCATTAATTTAAAAGACTCTTGACCCTAAAAGAAACTGGGTGAAAATACATGGCAATTACAAGGAATAATCTAGAGCTTGTGAAGTTTCCTGTGGGAAGATGAATTCAAATAGACCTTATCAAGACTGAGCAAAAAATAACATCTGAGGAGAAGCTTCTCAAGTTCCCCCTTCACCATTAGTGGAAGGTGTCCATGCCCATGGCAGGGGGTTGGAACTAAATGGCCTTTAAGGTCTCTTCCAACCCAAAGCACTCTATGGTTTTATGACTAAAAAGTACAACTACAGCATTCAGGCAAAGGTTTCTGTAAGCTACCACTTCTGCAGCCTGCATCTTTGCTGATCCTCACATCCCAAAGGCGGAGGAATTAATCTGTTCCTCTCCAAGGGAGGGTTTTGTTTTGGCTATTTTTAATGCAGCGAGAGATCATTAGAAGTTCTTCATTTGCATGCAAAGTCCATCAAGTGCTAGGCATATTCAAAAGCTAAACATGAGCTACAAAAGTGGATCACAGGAACTGCCAGAATCAAGCCAGAAATAAAGACCACAATGAAAAATACCCCGATACAATCTGAAGAGTGGATTCTGAAAAAAATTACCAGGCCTGAAACAATGACTAACAACATCAATTCTTACTGGCACTGAAGTATGACGTGATTCTGCAAATGCAAGTTGGGTTTCCTGGACTTTGCACAGGCAATGCATGTGGAAGACACAACTGGAATATTTTGAATTTCATAGTCTTGGTTTCCAAGATCACTCCATCCCTCTGTGGTACGATGCAAACCCAGTACTTGATTTCTATGATATACACAATACTGCTGATATTCTCAACAGAAATACAGTTAGTTTCCTACAGCCATATTTTAACCAATTGTCTTAGCTTCTGGACAGTCAGAAGTACTTAGAATCCATCTCCAAAGGGACCAGGAAAACAGTTCCCATCTAATTAGTGTTGCACTTTTTAAAGTGATTTATATTTGAGAAAAATATTCCTGCCTAACAGTATTTAATATGCAACTGCAGCATTCAGATTGCATTCCTCTGTTGAAGGATCGTTGCTGGCAATATGGTAATTTTTGTCTGGAAATTAAATATGCATGTAAGCACTTTGTACCCCAACAGCCTCCAATAAATCCACATCAGCTTTAGGAATACAGCCTAGATTGCTCTTAACTGTTCATTGTGCATCTCTGCTTGAAGTAACTTTTATTCAGCTCTAAGTTATGGAAAACTCTAGTAAACAGGGCTCTCAGTACTCAGAGACTCTACTAAGTTTTCAAATCTTCTAACCATGTTTTTATTTATAATGTTTATACTGTATTTAGCACAGTGGCACCTCATGTCACATGAGAAGCTACAAAAACACCCACAACAACACACTTGCCAGCTAGAAAGTGAAGAGTCTGAGTAAAAGAGAACTACAGAGGGAAAAATATCACACAAAACAGTACTATGAACACAGCTGTAGGTAGGATAAATGAAAGCAATAAACAGAGATAAAATAAAATGTTTCAAGACTATAGTTTCTCTCAAAGTAAAGCAGAACAAAATTAAATCCTTGCTCTTTTTCTTAAACTTATCTGCCTTTTATCATCCATATTCTGCTTCCTCTTGTGTTAAAAATATTCATTTCAAGTTTTGTCTCTGCATTTTTTATCTGTAATGTTGCTTCAGTATTTATTTCTCAGCCTATGGAGCAGGGAATGCTTTGCACATGGGAATGCTTTGCACAAGAATCAAAACAAAGAATAAATACCATAACCTAAATCAGTCATTCATCCTTAAAAATGTACCCCTACTCAAACCCAGCTTCTTTGCTTTAAATATGCAGATTTCCCCCATCTCAAGAGATACATTTCACCAGGGAGGTGTTGATGAGTGGACAAACAATTCCCAGAGTCAGTTGATGGAAGGAGAAAATGGACAAGCTGGACAATGAATTACAGTCAATCACCAACTAAAAAAAGCATCTTTTTCAACTTTTAAGTGATCTCTAGAGAGCACATGGACCTCACCCTGAAGAAGGAGAGGGCAGTGAAAGGCAACCTTTTGAACATCACCAACTTTGTCGCTGGGCTGTGCATCAGAATAATGAGACTGAAATGTATTTTAGCCATGAAAGTCATTCTCTGCTGTCTTCTGCAGTTACTTTGCAACCTGTTTCCTGTCAAGAGTTCTCTGCACTTCTCCCCAAATTTGCCCTTGCTTGTTGTGATATACAAGAATCTATGGAATCTATATAGGAAAAGGTAAAAATAGACAATTGAGTTTGAAACAGGCCTTCAATTTATTGCAAACAGCCAGGATAATGATGGCTCACATTGTGCAAGGGCACCTGTTCCTTGCCCTTCACAGTAATTACGTATCAGGGAGAACAGAGAACATCTTAAAACTCAAAAGTTTAGAAATAAACTCGTGTGAGGAAAAGGGACTAGAATTCCATTTTAACTTCTCTGCCTCATGGGGAGCTATCCAAATTTCCTACTAGATGAGTTTTCAATAAATAATGAGATATTTGTATGAGAACACTGCATTATGCAAAAAAATATTAAATATCCAATCCTGCAAATGGGAAACAGGTATTGTTTCTCTCTGGCCATCCTTGTCTGAGCAGGAGGAGGAACAAAGCGACAACAGTTTTCATGAATAATGAAACAATTGTGTTTTGAAATTACTGGGTTTTGTCACAAAACGAGCCCAAGCTGTTGTGACAGCTCCTCAGACAACTGAGCATCGTTACAGGGATGCAAATTATTCAAATACAAATTAAATGGATGAAGAGGAGAAGGTCAGCTCATAGGCAATGCTGATGATATGTCTGCACGGTATCATCTCACGTAATCTGTCAGGATGGCTTACAGGGAAAAAAAGTGACAAACCTTCTGATGGCACAGCCACCTAAAGTCCCATTAAAGTCACAGTGCAGAGCTACTAAAGGCACTGGACAGCTCCTTTCACCTCTTCTCATAAAAAGAGCTGCAACTTTACTGGAAATCCTGCCCTGCCCTGAGACAAAATGCTCAGCAGAAAGGACTTTGCATGGAGGAAAATAACTTCCTGCAAATGACATCGTGACTGCTCCCCAGCCAGTGCCTTCCATATCCCCCTTTCCCAAAGCAGAGCCAGTTCAATCGAGCAGCACTGACAGCTTCACAGAAGTGCCAAGTGGCAGAGCAAATTAATAGGTGAAAAACTGAGTAAGGAGCATCACTGGGGGTGCTGCAAACTCCTGCCTTTGTTCCTGGCAGGACAGTGGGCGGGTCCCAGGCACAGCCCATCCACCAGTGACGCATCTCAGGTCATTACATGTCCGCTTCTAAGAGTACAAATCTATAAAGTGAAATTAATTATGTGATACTCTCCAAATAAAACAAGGTTAAGAGCAGACATGGTATTAAAAGAAAAGCAGCAATCTGCTCAACATAAGTAGATTTCATCTTTCATTAAGTAAATAAAACACTCCTGCTTTGCTTGGAAGAATAAAATATAGAGATAGTCCTTATTCAATTATCCTTAGGAAGAAACAATATAACAGGAACCCAAAAACTCTTCCTCATGGCTAACTACCTACTTAAATACTATCATCCACAGATGAGTTTGCAAGCTGCTTCCAAAATGAAGCTGACAGGAGGCAGTTGGAGACTTTATTCAATATTATGCTTCCTGTTCATCCTCCTTGCTTATATAAAGTAGACAGTAGGGACCCTGTGCCAGACCATGCTACTGCCACTTATGCAGAATGCTTATGTGCATGAAGAGTCCCTGTACACTCAATGATTTTAAATTTCAGGAAAACCTGAAGTGAGGGTGATACTCTCGTTCTCACATTCAAGAGGGAAAAAATGCATAAAAGCTCAAGTTTCCTTTAAAGACTTTGCCTGATTCTTTCATTGTGCAGTCTCACTAGTAATATATAACATCATGTTTCAGGTGCACATAATTCCACCCTAAATACAAGTCCTGCAGTTGATACCAAACTGGAAGTGAAGCCCCAGTAAATAATAATTCACAGGCAAAGAGGGACCTCAAGAATCAAATCTCTTGTGAGATGAATAAATATGTACCATTGGCTGGTAATAATAACATAAAGTAGTACAAATGAATATACACCTTGTGTTTACTTGTAATTCTTTCACAGATTTAGAAGTACAATCTGTATTTCATTCACTACTATAAAATACAACTGTAAAATTTAGTAGCTCAAGTGACCCACAAGTAATGATCTCTCCTCCCGGCCTAAAACTGACTGCAGAAAGAAAAACGATGGCTTTAATATCTGAACCATGCAGAGCAGATGATAAATTTTTCCATTAATCTTGAGAAAGGTCAATTAAATTTAAAAATTTGCATTTAGAACTTAATTATTTATTTTAAATAATTGAAGAGGAGATAAAAGTCAAACTATAGTGCTGAAGTCCACAATATTCAACAGCTTAGACTTATCTGAGCGACAACATTTCAGACGATAAAAAGTTAAATCAGGAAAGAATCATTCCACTGGATATAATGTAATATTTGAAAATGGAGCAGTGCTAAGAGATAGTTGGCTACATAAATCTTCTGCTTAAATGTGATTATACTATGCGTGCTGGGCATATAGCATTTTAATTCCTAACTCCAAATCTGAAAACCATAAACTGCAAATGAAGAGGCGGAACAATTAACTTCAATGTGCCTCTTTTTTCACTTGCCCATTTAAATAATTTGGATTCCCATGGCAATCACCATGCAGCAGCGCTGTTAGCTACCTAAAGAAATAAGAAATTTAAAATAATAATAATAATGGTTATAGCCTACTTTATGAATACACCAATTTCCATAGGGGGCATAAGAGACCATTAATCAATAGCCTTTCATTAGGAAATTCGGAAAAGCCTAAGTACAGTAATACTTAAAGACCGAGTTAAATATCCTCCCTTTATCACAGCTGAACTACACAAGGATTTCAAAGTTCTCTTTATCCAAAATAATGCCATACTGTACCTCCTACCTCTCTCTCAGTGGAATAGTACTAATCAGAGAAATAAATGTCAAAATATATATGTTCATATTCAGCTGCCCATTTGTGTAATTCATTATTGCCTTCATATGGCAGGAGATTCAGAAGAAAACACCTGCAAATTAAAAACATGGAATTTTGTGCCAGATATAACAAACAAGACAAAAAACCTCAATTCTGTGGTCATGCCTAGTCATCGCTCCAGCTGTCTGAATCTCCTCAGGAAAAGATTGAGAAGATTGCCCACCCCAAAACATAAACAGTAAAAATAGGGTGGAAGAAGGTAAGAACCTTTGTTACTTTGAAATGATTTCATCTTTTCCAGGGAGCCTCAAGTGAAGGAACCAGGTGCTCACCTTGTGCAAACCTGATCTTCATTCTGACTCTGCTCACACTGATCATTAAGGGACAAAACCACCAAATGTCTCTGCTCCTGGAACATCCCAAAAGAACCAGAAATGCTGGTCAGGAACCACCCCTGGATCACTTCCCAGCCTGGGCTCTGTCCTGACCCAGCACTGATGGCTGTTGCCGGTCCCAGGGCCCTGCAGGATGATCCAAAGGAGTGGAGTTGGGTGTGTATAGCACCCCAAAACACTCAGAGGGATCTCACTGCCTCCTGCACATGATAAACCTGGAGCATTGATTCACCTTCATCTATGAGAAAAAAGAAAAATTCCCAAATTCCCAGTGCTCCTCTTTTAAATGGATTATGACTGAGACGTGGCACACAACTGGAAGGTCACTTCCGAGAAGATGCTGAGATCCTGCTCAAAAACCAAACTAGGGGGCAAACCCCACCAGGACAGCCTGCACATATGGGAAATCATTCACATGTGGAGAGTCCATCTCAGTGACTGCTCAAGGGAAAATGCAGAGATGCAGAGCTTTATATACAACATAAGGAAAAACATAAGTTTTTCACAAAGGAGGTGATTCAAACATTTTTTGGGTAGAATCATAGGATGCATGAATGCTCAGTGTGCAAGAATACACATTTCACCATGGACTGTCACTTCAAGATACAATTAGACTTTACATTCATAATGAATTATTAATTTACCATCTACTTGCTTGTCTTCTCTTTTTATATACAAAAGTAACATTTGCCTTTTTCCCAGAGCACTGCAGCAGAAGTTCACCTCAAGATGATTTAGTGTGATAAATAAATCCTTTTCCAAGTCAGTTTTCCCAGTATAACGTGTATAATTTTATCACACCTGCAACCTTCACATTTTCTGTTCAGAGCACTCTTTGGTGAGTCCCTTGAAGAGTCTTGTATTTCAAGTTAACCCAGTCCATTGACTTTAAAACATTTATTTTGCCACAGATGCATTGATTTTTTTCACCTATAGAGTTGCACAGATTTTATTACTGATTCTCATGTCCCAGATGCAAGTTTTGTGAGTGATGCCATACTTAAACAAGGAAATCTAGAATCTCTGCCAAAGAGCAAAGCTGGGGGACAGTCAGGACATCCTCAGTTTAAGAAACCAAAGCACCAGAACAGCAGTGAGCATCTCCCAACAAAGAAATGTGGTCCATGAGGTTCAACCTACAGGAGTTATTTTTTAACCAGTGACAGAAATAATGTTCACAGACATGAGTGGGAGCACAAAAGCTTTAATCATGCTCCAGAAATCTTAGCTCACGGGGAGTGTGTGTCACAGGTTCCACAGCAGTCAACTGCTCAGCACTAATAACAGAAATTATACACATCTCACTCACCCCCACACAATTTCACCTAAATATTTTTTTTTTCCAAAAAACACTGTATATATTAGAAGTTTATCTAATGCTTTCACCAGCAATGACACCTGTATGTGTGTTTAGAAGCATGCTCACGCTCATGCTCATTTAGAAGCTATTTTCAGAAGACAAACCAGCAGGGATTGTTCACCCTGGAGAGAAAAATGCACTTGGGAGATCTCAAAGCAACCTTTCAACACTTAAAAGAGGGTTATAAGAAAGGTGGGAGCAGATTTTTTAGCACGACTTGTAGTGATAGAACAAGGGGTAATCGTTTCAAACTAAAGGAAATAATGGATAATAAACCAAGGTGCTGCTTCTACTGCTTCTGCTGCTCATTATACTCAGCCTTTGGCAGCCCTGGGTCCAGCTTCAGCCAAATGCAGAGCTGGGATTGCCTTCACTTTCATCTCATCACGTTTATATTGATTTACTTTTGCACATTTTGCCCCACATATTGCTGAGCTGTGTTGGTTGTCTGATGTGCTTTACTGGTATATCAGAAAATAAGCACAGCTCTAAAATACCTTGTTATTTTAGCCAAAACTCCCCATTTGGAAATCACCATCCCAAATAACTGCCCTGCCAGGTGTGCCCTATTCAGTGAGCCTTGAGCTTGAGCTCCCCTGGGAAAGGGCAGTGAAGCCAAATGTCCACCAGACTCAGATCTGAACACTACAGCTAGAAATTCAGTATTTATTTAATTATTGTGATGGAATGATACTCATTTAGGAGCAGTTTCCTGCCACATTAACATCCCTTGGTCAATTATGGTATAGAGCACACATTATAGATGGACAATGGATTGCACAGCCCTGCTCGCGTGTGGCCTGATGTCAGGCAGTGACCAAACCATCTTCAAAGAACTAAAGCAAATTAAACAAACCCATTAAAGTCAAATGAGATCAAGGGGATTTTTACTTCTGCTTCCTGTGGTTCAGAAATAGTTTGAACACAGTAGTCTAAATTTTAGAGAGGGAAATTTCAGAGCAAAGTCATCCTCAGGAAGCTTTCACAGAATATGCAGCTGTGTAAAGGAACTCAGAGGTAAACCCAGGATTTTTGGTGCCACTTATAAAGGAATTTTTCTTATCAACTTCACACACACAAATAACTTATATGACAACGGATTTCTTCACTACATTTGGAGGAAGTGAGGAAAGGGAAACTATAAATACTACAAGTTATGAGCAGTCAGCTAATAATGTCTGAGACAGACACCTTGGTTTTAAAAATCAGCTTCCCAAAGCATCCTTTGTTATCACAGCAAGCACAAAGCTTCCAGCTGAGGAATAATTAAAAAGAAAACTGCCAAAATATGACCTTTCCATTAGAAGTTTACACTGAAAGTATCATTTTGAGTCTGCTACTAACTTTTTCAAAAGTTACATGATTTTTAAGAGAAAGTATTATTCTTAAAATGAGGAATACCTTCACAGGACTAAGGAGTGATATAACTTTTCATTTAAGTATTTCATTCATATCTACTTGAAATAATGCTTTGGAAATGTCTAGCTTATAAAATATGGAGATTTTATATTAACCTTTATAATGCTTCATAATCTGAGAAGGTATTATTTCAAGTAAAATATTAACTTGGTATTATTTAGAAGCTTTGGCTATGTTTTAAAATATTTAAATGTTGAAGGTCATCTTTTTCAGCATTTATGTTTAAAGTAGAAATTTACAAAGTCTTTTCATTCACCTAAATCTAAATTTCATGAACTAAGAAACAATTTTAATCAAAATTCTGTTTTTCTCTGTTTCTTTGTAATATTCCTTTACACATAATAAAAGTCCAGAAGATGATGGTACCTAAACATCTGAAAGACAAATTTTCCTTTAAAGAAAGAGGGGAAACTACGAGGTAAAATTCAAAGACATCAAAATAGAAGACAGTGCTTTGCCATCACTTTTATGAAAATTACATATACTTTTCACTCATTGACTACATTTTTCTGACTATAAAAAACACAGGCATATCTGGATTTAGGCATCTATTTTAAACTGAATCCCTGTTTAGGAATCAGATTTATTCTCTACCTTTAAAGAGGGGCAAAATTATCATAGTTTCACTTCCAGCTTATGAAAGAGTTGAAATTCATTTTTATATAGATCACCAACATGATTTTTCTTAAAAGCATGCTGTGCCATCAGGCTCCAGTTCCTGCAAAGGAGACAGAACCCCCCCAAAAATACCCACAGGGCTCAGATATTAACATACACGCAGCTTTGGGCCAATTCGACAGATAGAACACAAAACATTTCTTTTTTCTTTTCCATCTACAAAGAGTAATTTAACATAGAAATTCCAGACCCAGATTATCCCAAAATGACAGGCTACTACTACCAGAAAAATTGTGCCCCAAAATTGTGTAGCAGTTTTATAAACCTCCCCATCCAGAGCTGAGAAGTCACCATGGTTCTGATGCACCAATTTGCCCGGAGTTACTCAATTAAACAGTTATAAATGGATTAGAGGGTTAATATTAAAACTGAAAGCACATTATTATTAAAACTGGGTTTATATATCCTATGCTAAGTAAATAATGCTGTAAATACATGAAGCAAAGATTACACAATCTGCTTTGTTCTCAATGTAAGCCTTTCACACATAAGAGTTCCTTTTATTACTTACTATTCTCCATTTCTCTTCTTCCATACAACTACAAAAGAGATGCCATCAAGCAAGTAAATCGAGGAATAAAGCTGCAGAGATTTTTTACTCCCATTTATTCCCATTGAGCCTCCCTCAGGGATATACAAATTGGAAATTGCTAAATTGTCATCTAATAGGCAGAAACAACGTAGGCGAGACCAATTAAGTAAAAGGCAGAAAGTTGTACTACACATGTAATTAAATTAAATTCTTTGACTAAACTACATTAGAATCATTCCCAAAAAGGACAAAACTCAACTTTAATCAGCACATGACACATTGTAAGACACGTCACTAAAACAGTACATTAGGAGTTTGGATATTACTAAAAAGAGCATTTTTCTTAATTGTAAATCAAGTTACTTCCAGGTGGTAGAAAACTGGCTAAACAGCAGCACTCCCTCCTAAATATACAATACTCTAATGATGCATAACTGAGTACAAAGTCATAAAAAAGTAGTTTTCTGCTCTTTTTTTAGCTGTATTATCCTTCAGCTGGGTACCTACACACATTTTTCAGCGTGTTCTCTTACAGAGATCCCCAGAATACAGGACACCACCAGATGAAATGTGGGTGACAATAACTAGGGATAATTTGGCTTGTAATCACAAGCATCATCAAAAGGAATAAGGCAGTGGGGGAGAAAAAATTGCACTGCAAGCAGTTGTGATCTACAAGGTTTGGGTTCTTCACCTCTTGCCATTCTCAGCGCTGAGACCAAAACCTGCTCGTTGTAGGCACGAGCTCAGCCCTCTCCTCCTGCCACTGCACAGCCCCTGGAGCTGGAGCCCAGGCTGGGATGAAAATGAATTCCAAAATGCAGATAACAAGGGACTCTCCTGGACTACAGGAGCCAGAGGAGAAGAAGCAGCATCTACCTCTGCCCGTGGTGGTTTTCCATGCTTTTCCTTTCTGGAAATTGGCTAAACCAGGCAAAAAGCCATCAGCACCCCATTTTGAGAACAGGACTATTTAGTTAAACTAATTGTTTATCTAGATGATAATCAGAATATCAGAAAATTATTGACAGCTCTAAGCACAAAGTGCCTTTTGGAATTAAACCAATTCTGCGATTGTCCAGCAACCAAGGGGGGCAAACAGTTTCACAAACCTGGGACAGCCTCTGCACCCTAAGCCAAACTGGTATTTTCCTCCCAGTAATTCCCAATAGCTCACTTTTTATCTATCTCTTTTTATGTTATGTTTCTTAGATAATACCATTTCAATGGCAAATCTGTGACTTTCTGTCTCGAGAAAGTTCCTGTCCTATAGGAACACATTTGCCAGGCAGGCTGAGAAACCCTGGTTAAATCACTATCATCATTTCAGTATTGGAAAAATCAGCTTATTGTTTATGTCATACATGTACAGAAATTAAAATGGAGACTTGGAAAGGAAATTAAGCGATTTGCTTTCTTGATTGAATAGCATGGAAATGCACAAAATTAAAAAAACCACATGGCTTAAATTGCCTTAGGAAAAAAATTAACCCATTTATATGAAAAGAACAAATAGCTTTTAAAAATTATAGCTATTTTAAAATGCTAATTATTTGTATAAACCAGTTCCTGTGCACAAGAGATCAAATATAAGTGAGTTAGTGCAGCTGACAGCAGCAGTGAGAAAAGCAAGAGGCCATGAGAAAGACAGAAACCAGGGCTTGTTTTGGTGAGCCTGTTCTGAGGACAAGTAGTACAGACATAACCCACTGTCTAATGTCACCATGTGCTTGCAAATATCACTGTACAGGAGTCCAGCCTGCACAGCCTCTCGATAATGCCAGATAAACAGCAAGAAGCTCTCCTGCAAAATTACAGATGGATGGTTCTTCCCAGAAAGGGAGACATAACATCAAAATACGAGAGAGGATACAACAAAGAAGCTGCTCTGAACCCACACAGAATGGCCCCAGAAACAAACAATGAGCACTAACATAAAAATATTCCTCATGTAAATTCAAATTCCATCATTAAAACCTGCATACATGTATTTATTGCCTGCTGTCACCATGCAATCAGCACTCACTAATCACCCCATAGCTTACTCTCATAAAATTCTCTATTTCATACTGGAGATCATGACTGAATATTCTAAAGCCCCATCCTATTTAAGTCCTTGTGATTCAGAAGGAAAATAAGTGACAGCTTAAAATAAGCTGCTAGTGATGCCCATCATAAGAGATGCTTTCCATCAATGTATCGAGGGGGAAAAAGGAAATATTGGTGAAGTGTGATGTAGATTTATTGTGCCTGACATTGTTGGGCTTGGCAGAGTTGCTGTAGGATGAGATGGGGTAAAGGCTGCTCATGAGTAACACAAAACACAATAATAAGAAGCAGGTTAGATCATTATTTACAGAACACAGCACAGCTCAGCATATTATATATTATTATTGGTATCTTAAAATAACATCTCAATAGCTTACTACAAATTTCCCTTTCCGGGTTTACTACTTAATGAGTCTAGACTCAAATGAAAAATAGGACTTCACTCACAATTTCCATCATGATGCCTATGCTCTTCTACCTTAAAATTAATGGTTTTAAATTTCTGAACCCTCACCTTTCATTTCATTTTACATACATACTGTGCTTTTCCCTCCCCTGGATAATAAATAATATACAATACAGAGTGTAATGCCTGGGAATAAATCTAAACGGAATTCAGGGGGGAAATGAAACAGAGTTGTTACATTCATGTCAGGATCCAAACCAGTAAGGTCTGATCAAGCAGCTAAAAAGACAATGCTTGTAACAATAATGGGTATCAAATATGTAACAAGAGGAAAAAAAACACCAAACCCTAAAGATTTGCAAGTGCACGGACTTAAAAATGATGAAATATTTAGTAAGTCTACCAATGTCACTGCATTCTTTCACTCACATTTCCTCCAAAGTTTGGTAGACTTCATAATGCAGTTTCTTCTCTAAGGGTGAATACTTGGATTGTTTCATGATTTTTATTGTCATAAGCCTTTCCACAACAATAAATTACCCTTTCTTGATACAGCTTTAGGAGAGATGTAGGTTTCATGATGTGAAGGTACAAAAACATTTTGTGTTTTGATGTATCCTTTATATTACAGTGAAGAAATCATCTATTCTCAATCTCAGTCCTATTAATAATTAAAAGGGGTTTTTTTGCAGTACAAAAGCTTTTTCAAAATATCAACAAATCTTTAGACAACACCTCTGCCCTACCCATAAATGCTCACTGCTTAAACTGAGTTTACTTGAGGCATAATAGTAATAATAATTTGTTTAATATGCACTTACATTCTACAAAACTATCCTACAGTTTATTGGGTCACTGACTCCAAATCAATTTTTTTCTGTTTATCATTTAATTCCTTCCTTCCAGTCTTCTAATCCCCACACTCAGATTATTAAAGTTTTTTCCTATTTGTCACTATCAATAACAAACTTTTAAAAAGTCACTGTTATTCCCAGAAGAGGAGGAGATGCAAAGGAAGGACAAAATTTGGCCAAGAAACCAGAATTGAGTTAAAAGTTCTGTAGATAATACATGGCCTAGGCTATAATGACTCTCCATATCACACTCTTGCACTCCAGTAGGTAACCAGTTTTTAATATTTATAAATATGGAAATTTATTTACCAAAAATTGGAATTTCTTTTAAGATGCCCATGTCCACTTCAGTTTATGTTCTGCTTACACTCACCTCTGATTTAAGTCACCTTTTCAGCAACTTTTAAGTAACCTCACTCAACACCTCACTCAAGCTCTGACCTATCCACATGCTGCTGGAAAATGACCCAATAAAGGACAGTGTAATTCCCTGGCCCCCTTCAGCTTCTCTCAATGTTCAAACTGAATTCAATATAAAAAGAATGAGACTGATAAAGCAAAAAAATCAGCTGAGTATTGCAGGTTTCACAGAGTTTGTCATCCACTCCATCAAACTGGGTGTTAAATCATTCTCTGGCCTCTCCACCACCATTAAAGAGAGGATTTGCATCTTTTCCTGCTGTCATTGCCTCTGTGGCTGATTTGGGGTAAATTCACCACTCAGTTAAGTGCAGAGAGGCTCCCAGACCATGCACTTCCACCCTGAACTTCAGGGCACCTTCATAAATCAAAAGATCAAGCAGCTGCTGGAAACTCACTTATGATAATATGAATATAATTACTGCAGCTTCAATGAGTTCTTCCTAAGGTATTTTCATTAAGAGCTGGAACTGAGGCAAAGCATCCTCATTAATCACAACCAGTGAATCAGGAACACAAACCAGTGAATTAGAACACAGCTGGGCTGGGCCAGTGAAGCACCCACAGCAGAATCCAAGCTTTGGTTGGCATCCCACACACATGAGATTCCAGGTGTGTTCAGTGCTGAAAATTAAGTAAAGGACATTATTTTGGATGTTACCTCTTTTGTTTGGAATCCAGAAATAACTCAAGCACATCGAGATGCTTTGGGCTTCACTTTACACTGTGAGCACCCACCAGGACCTGGAACACAATGGAGCCCAGAGCTCCAAAGTACTTTCATGGAACACAGATCCTGTCTCCTCACCAGGGAAAAACCTTAAAAGGGTAAGGGCTGAAGATGAAAGGCTCCTTTCTTCAGATGCTGGCCATGACTCATCATCAAACAAAAAGCATGGCTCAAATTACCTCCAGTAAGTGAAACAGCTGCACAATCATCTCTAGAAATCTTTGTACCTGTTTGAAGTAAGGACAAAAAACCCCTTCACTTAACCTGAAGTGCCCATATCCACTGGTGCAGAGACCTCCATCTGCAGCCTTGGAGTTACAGAGAATCCAAAAACAGATCCTGGTTCCATAGGTTTCCTATGGAAAACTGATTCTATTTACACATGAACATGCAAAATATGAAAAGCACACCTCCCACCCCCCCCAGAAGACGGATAGATATAAATCAGTTTTCCCCATAAAGCGATATAATTCTATTTCAACCTTGATCACAATACTTGACTTGAACCACAATTTTCTGAAATTCAGAATATGTCTCTGTCCTTTTTTTCCTCTTTGTTGGCACAAAACAGCTGCTGTAAAACTCTGTTTTTCTCCAGTGAGACGAAACCTTGTGGGGAAGACACTGAGTAGTGTTTCCAGGCAGCTTTCAAAACCCTTTTCCTGAGAAGGGTGGAGGAAAAAGTGGTGGGCAAAGCAGCTGTTCTCACCAGCAAAGTCCACCAGTGCTGTCTACACCGGTGTTGGAATACCCATTAACCCGAGGGAAGGAGACAAAAGGGATGGTTCCTGGAAGATCTGGGATGCCACCATGATGCCCATTCCTGCTGTGTATCAACAACTGCCCCCAAGGCAGATGAGAGAGGTTGACAATCTCCTTGTGAAGCTGAAGATCCTTGCAGGAGCTCCATCACAGGGTGAGAGAACCGATGGCAGCTTTTGCAAAGCCAGGTGAAAGCTCAGAGGCCCTCATTAGGCACAAGGAACTGCATCTCCCTGTTCTCCAGCTCCTTGAACAATGGGATTTCTTGTTGGCAGAGTGCTTTGTCTGTTTCTCACTTCTGGGAAAACAGGATTTAAGCTGCAGGATGTGCCCACTGCACCCACCTGTGACACAGCAGTGACACAGATCTGCCCTAATTCAGCCCATCAGCTGTAACAACAGGCATGTTGGGAGTAATTCCAGGTAGAATTCCAGGTATCTCAAGGATGCAGAGAGATGATACACTTCCATTAACATAACTGTGTTACCAGGAAAAGGCTTGCAAGATGTTCTTGGGAAGTTCTGTGGAAGCTTCATGGAAAGACTGCGGCAGATTTCCCTGGAATTAGTGAAGAACAGTGACCTGGCAGGGGCTGCAGTAGGGCATCGACGGCAGAAATGCTCACAGGCACAACCAAAGCTGAGGAGGACAATTTTCCTCCTTGGCTGGGGCTGCTAAATGCAGCTTGACTGAGGTCTGCTCCACCTCTCCCTGTGAACACTGAGACCTTCCTCAAGACTGCGTGTTCTGAAACTTTTGTTGTTTTCATTTGAATAGAGGAAACCAAGAAAAGATCAAACATCAAAAATCGAGTGAGACCCTCAAAGCCCAACAGCTTCAAAGCCAACACACACAAATTCAAACCCCCATATGTATTTTTGTCAAAGCTCTCAGAACACAAGCAAAGCAATATTCTAGAAGAGACAGCAAGGAAAATAAATCAGCTGCAGTATCATGCTAAGAATGACACAGGCAGACGAATCTCCTCCAGCAGGTACCCACATATTTTAAGGGCATTAATTAATTGAGAAGGAGAAGTTAAAGTATTTGGTGACAAGCAGAAGGAAACACGTCCCTGTTAGAAAGCATACATGGGGCAATCACTGAAAGAGGAAAAAAAACCCAACTATATTTATTTTAACAACAGAAAAATGCGTCAAAAGCCAGCTACACAAAGAGAACTGACGTAGTTGCTGTAAAGCATTGTTTCCACAGCCAGTTTTCATTAAAAGAAAAATACCTGCAGATCCTAGACTTTGATCAAATAATGTGAGCAGAAGAAGCAAGGTATTTTATGAGATTCCAAGACAAGCTTCTCTCAATCCCATCAGGGAAAAAAATAGAAGGACAAAATGCAAGTCATTGCTGGTGAAACTGCCCCTCTATCTGTGGCTCACACATCAGTCTTTCTCTGGGCAGTTTCAATTGTGAATTTATTGAAAATTTAATGATTAATGTGCAGCTAGTTAGGGTAACTATTTCTTTCTTCTGGGTTAAATTGCTGATTCAAACCTTAGGCTATTTTAGGTAAAGCTGGGGCTTTGGTTTTATCCTGAAAATGCACCAGTTTTCAAAAATATCTACAAATATCGCATAAAGATGATACACAGTACAAACTATACCTGTCCGGGTTTTTTTAAGGCAGAAAACCACACAAACCAGACCAAAGACCAGCAGAAACTGCTTCTCAGCAAACATACAGTTGCATTGAATCATTAAGCCAGCACAAGGCTTAAAAGGATAAATCTCAGCTTTTAAGTGCGAAATAGAATTCAATTTTAACCACTGAGCCATGACCACTGCCTCTTTAACAATGCTATAAAAAGCTACTTGGCTTTTGAAATTTAAAAGAAGTCAGTGTCACATAAATACTCTCGCAAAAGGTCTAAAAATAACTTTAAGCTGCCCACCCTCAAGGTCAGAAGGAGCAGATGCAAAGAAATAAAGCTCTACAAAGAGCTTCCAATAGGAAAATACTACTGACAGAAGTGAAGGTGTTGCCACTTGGCCCACAGCTATTTCTTTACAGCTCATCAGTGTCAACTTCTGCTGAGTTCTACTCATGCAGTTCTCACCAGTGAACCACTTTGCTGGTGTTGAGAGAACACTTATTCAAACTTATGAACTGCAAATAAACTTTGGTACCTGTCCTTTCCACTCTTTACTAATAATGTACTGAAGGAGAATAAAGATGGATATAATTGAGATGCATTAAGGCAGAAACCAGTAATTTCAGCATTTCAGTGTGGTACAGAAGGGCTCATTACCATCAATGCAGAGGTCACACACACAATGCTGATCCTGCTACATCAGGAAACTTCTCCATGTGGATCTGCTAATGGATTCCTCTCCAGCTCCTGATGGAAACCAGATCAGTCTCATCACAGCCCAACCATTCCTTTAACACACTTCACACTTCTTAGAGTAGAAAAATAGAGTGCAAATAGTGGCAGTGATGGGGGCTCAGATTGCCTTGAGAATTTCCTTTTTTTGGCTGTAGCAAGTCCACACTTGGCAAGACATCCTGTCACAAGGGAGAGAGCTGCTCTTTGTAGACCTTGAAAAACAATCTAACAAGACCATCAATAAGTGTGCTCTGAACACCAGTAAAGTGATTCCCTGATACAACCGTTCAGGGATTTCAATGATTCTACATTGAGCTCAGTTTATCTGGCTTGCAGAAGGACTGAGCCAACCCTCCTGTGATTTGAAAATCTGATTTAAGGAACCTAAATATTTCCAATTTGATGTTTCAGCCATACTCCTATCCCCTGCGGCTACTTTATTTTTTTTATTATTATTATGAATTTTTAAAACTTTAATGTTTTCCTTAACAATAGGCAAAGTATTCAGTTACTGAAGTAAGAAGTCACGGGCTGAAACAAAGCTGTAAGAAATACTGCAGCCTGTCAAAGGTGATAAGTGCCTCTGATTATCCTTGACTGCGTTCCCTGGGCTCAGCATTTCATTAAATAGCAACACTCTCTTTCAAAAATATATTTACCATCATATCCTGAGAGCCTTTCACATTTTTATCTAAAGCTATGTAGAAAAATACCACTTTCTTCACTAATTATATCTGATTTTCAGTTTCAGTGTTAATGGTAAGATTTGTTAAGCTTGGGTAATACAACCTGAAACAAGTCATAAACATTAAAACAGCTTTTTAACTCAGGTTCAAGAATCTCCCTTCAACTGGATGAATTAATAACTTCTTTGGAGAAACGACAAAATGCCTTAAAAATTAGGTATTAAATTAAATGAGGTGAATTTGGCTGTTACATCCTTGAAGAAGAGCAATACAGTCAACTATGGATATAATGTCAAAATAAATTAGCTAAAAGGTGAAGAAACAAAGTAGAAAGGGTGGTCAGGCATTGGAACAGGCACGGCCAGGGAAGTGGTGGAATCACCATCCCTGAAGTGCTCAAAAGACGCAGATGTGGTGCTTAAGGACAAGGTTCAGTGGTGCATCTGGCAGTGCTGGATCAACATTTGGACTCACTCATCTTAGAGGTCTTTTCCAACCTTAATGATTCTGTAATTCTATGAACGACTAAAGTTTTTTCATCGTGTGTTAACAAAATTCTTCTGGCACATACCAGGATAGAAAATGTTTGCAGCACCTGATAAATAATGCCTGACCAAAAGCTGTGGGTTTTTGTTTGCTTTGTTTTGGTTTTTTTAACTGAATATGATATTAAGTAAAATAGCTGACCATGTATTAAAAATATCATATATTTATGTAGGTGGAAATCTTAATGAAACATTGAAAAGAGCAAGTTTATTTTCAAATAAATATTTTTCTTGATGCAATGGACTTAAATGGTTCTGCTCTATAGAATACATGTCTAATTGGGGACAACAACAGAAAAGCTGAATTGATTTACTGTTAACTGACACTCAGAAAACAACATTTTCTACAAGATGTCAAATATCCATTTCCATTCTTCATTGGCAGAAGATTCATTAAACAGCAGTCAGAACAGAAAAAAAAAAAATTTGAAACAAATACTGTATCTGAGGAGAAAACATTAAGTTGCAGAATTCCATAGATAAGCTTTAATGTGTGATACAACTACAGAACAATTACTTCAGGGGAAAATACAGAATTAGCTACTGCTTCCACAAGTCAAGATGTTCTTCTAAACTAAAAACTCTAACTCAACTATTGGTAACTTTTAAAAATCGTTTTGAAACAGTTTTAACCTAAAAGAGGAGAGATTTAGATTAGATATTAGGAAGAAATTCTTAATGGGGTGTTGAGGCCCTGGCACAGGGTGCCCAGAGAAGCTGTGCCTGCCCCTGGATCCCTGGAAATGTCCAAGGCCAGGCTGGATGGGGCTTTGACCAACCTGGGACAGTGGAAGGCATCACTGCCCAAGGCAGGGGGTGAAGCTGGATGATCTTTAAGGTTCCCTCCCACCCAAACCATTCCAGGATTCCGTGATCCTTTGAAGACCAAGGACTATCAGTGAAAAAGATGAAGATGTGAAAAGAAAGGAATGAGGTTTGGTCTGGTGTTCCAAATCAACAACTGACTGGCTTTTCATTGAAAATGAAGCTACGGGCACAAATAAAAGGCAACTACATGGCAAAAATATTCAGTGTTTTGTATTCCCTCTTTTAAGTAAATACAGCAGTGTTTTGAAATAAAGACAAGTCCAGCCCAGGGTCATGAAGATGATTAATGGATACGAATATTTGTCATACAAGGAGAATCTGAGAGAGCTGGGTGAGAACCCAGAGAAAAGAATGCTCAGGAGGATCTTATCCACAAATTCTTGATGGGAGCAAGGAGTAAAAAAGCCAGATCCAGGCTCTTCCCAGTGGTGCCCAGTGACAGAACGAGAGGCAATGGACACAAATCAAAATATGGGAAATTGCATCTGGACACAGTATAAACCTTTCTTACTGTGAGGGTGGTCAGACACTGGAACAGGCTGCTCAGAGAGGCTCTGCAGTCCATGACTGTGGGTGTGATTCTGTGACCTTGCTCATAAAATTATCAGTTCTGTCTTCAAACTAGTTAGGAAGATTGGAAGGGAAAAAAGCCAGTCTAAAGGTTATTCCAGAATGTCTAGCCTCTAATATGTCCTGAGTCCAGGTTTTGCTTATTAATAAATAATTAGAAAGTAAGGGGGGGGGAAATCTTCAATGGAAAACAGATAAAATATTCCCAATCATTAAAGAGGCTGAAAAACACAAAAAAACATTTAGAGGATTGCTCTAGATGAAAAAAATACGTTATCTGCAGAAGGACAGCATTTCTATTTATCAGGTGAAGTTATGTAGACTTGGGTTGGGTTTTTTTACATTCAGTACTTGAAAGATTGCTTGCATAAGGCAGAGTTAGCTCAGGAAACATGTTTAACACAGTGGAAGAGAAATGTACACAAGAACCTCTGGGATCGTCTCCTGCTCATTATCTCTGCCCTCACAAAAAATGGAAGTTTTCTGGTACATTCATTTCCTACTGCTGTTTCAATTAATTTCACCAAAATGAATTCTCTGTAAGGAAATCTCCAACCTTCAGCTAATCCCACTGGCTAAACAAAATATTGCCGGGGGGGGGGAGGAAAATCTTCTTTTGCTTCCAAAATATGTTTATTTGAGATGGGGAGCAGCTTAAGGTGAAGGGGTGAGAGAAAAGCAGAGGCTAAACCAGGCAATGAGTGAAAGAGAAGGGGAACAAGCTGCAAAAGGGAAGCCCTGAGGAATTTTATAATTCTGGGGTTTATATGTGGCTACTTCATGCACCCAGAATTGATACAAGGCAGACAAAATACACATTCCAGCTCAACACCTGATGGACACAGTCTGCAGAACTTGGAACCTTAGCACCCAGGGGAAAACACAGAGAGAGCACAAACCCAAGTGACCTCATCCAGGCACCCTCTGAACTGGCAGACAGCTCTCAAAGTGAGCTCTGAACTTCATCAAGAGAGAGTTTTTACAGTAAAGCCCAATCATCACAACAATTGCAGAACTGCATTTTCCCATGACTTCTAGATACTACAGTGTTTATGGCTGCCAGTTTACTCAACAGCAACATTCTCTACCAATAAATCACTTTGTTTACAGAGTTCTTGAAGAACAGGGAACTGGGTTCTAATGGGAATCTGAAGTGCTGAGTTCTGTGACACAAGAAGGAGGCTGCTGGGTCAGAGAGTTTTAAGGAAAACCAACCATAATACACCAGGATAGCTCAGATGAAACATCCTTAAACTTCAGATAGATGAAGAAT
Organism: Pachycephala philippinensis; assembly: GCA_013397055.1. NCBI lineage: Eukaryota > Metazoa > Chordata > Aves > Passeriformes > Pachycephala > Pachycephala philippinensis. Next base: position 63,872 of record VWZT01015628.1, on the reverse strand, counting down.
TTGCTGCAACCGTAGAAGTTTTATTCTCTTTCCATCTGAGAAGGTCAAAGTTAGTGCAGATAAGCTCAGTATCATTTATCTTCTGGCAGCATCCTGAATCACTAAGAGTTGGGATGCAGCATAGTCCTTCCTAAATTGCATTTCAGGGACAATTTTCTACTGGATTGGG
>VWZT01015628.1:27910-59278 GCA_013397055.1 Pachycephala philippinensis | reverse complement strand
GCTAGGGAAGAGATAACCCATGAAAGAGACAGGGAGAATGATACCAGGGAAAGAATCTCCAGATTTTCTGGATCTAGGCAAAAAGCAAGGTAGATTTCATATCCAATAAACAATGTCAACAAAACTACCTTTAAAAGGGATAAGGAAGAGCTCAAAGAAACTGAATATAATATTGGAACTATTTTTTAAGTTTGAAAGACAAAAAAAAAACAAAAACAAAAACAAAAACAAAAAAACAACATCAAACAAAACAAATCCTTTTTAAAAGCAACAGATCTGGAAAACTTAGGGTCAGAAGTCATTAGGCCAGACCCCAGAAGGGCCACTTTTTCTTGGACATCACATTTCCTCGATCACTGTCATTTCAGGGAGCACTTCCAGCATCTACACAAGCCACTCATCAGCTGCTCTGAGGGGACCCTTCCTACCCCTTTCATCGTCCAGGACCGAGTCCCATCAGAGGCACAGATAAATGCCTGGACTTCTAAAAGTGTTCTTCAAAGACATGGGAGCAGAGAGAAACAGCAGCTTAAAAGGGATCATGTCTTAGGAAACTCAGTTCTTCAGAGAAACAGTACACTTAATGCTGGGATTCTGTTCTTTGTGAAGTTACTGTATTCCTTACAGTCAATATAACAACTTGTCTCAGGTGCAGATAAAACCCCAGAATCTTTTATATTAAAAACAAAAATAAAGAAAAGCACAGGAAGTATGTGGTCAAAATCCCTCCCTCTGAGAAATTCTAGCAACCACTGCGTTCTGGAACAGCACTGCAGCAGATTACACCTGTGCTAGGTGACCCTGCTTGAGTAAGGGCATGGGGCTACCTGACCTCAAAAGGTCCATTCCAACCTAAATGACTCGAATGATGCTCTGACAACACATTTCACTGATATTTTTGATGGACCATTCACATCCAAACCAAAATAATCTTAAGCTTCCTGAGTATTTAAACTACATCTACTGTCACTAATGATATACAAAGAAAAAACTCTGAATGGCTCAAGCTGTCAGGAGCATATGTTTCATACTTTAACACATGAAGATAAAATTTAGTATCATTTTAAACAAGTGGAATTTTGCTGCAGATTTTATTAGACCATTACCCTCCATGAGCTTTCACAAGCCTCTTACAGTGAGCCATTCATAAATTGGATTCACACTGCAAGAAAGCACAGAACTGTGTTAACAGCAGGAGCACTTCATTCAGTTTCTAAGTCTGCTTAGCTCTCCTAAAATACCCAGATTTAGAATTTAACAGAAACTGCAAAGCAAAATCAGAAAAAAACACACTGAACACTATTGGTAGGTCAACTGAAATTCTTTTAGAATCAGGTATATGACTAACTTCCATTGAAACTTTTCCTAGTTCCTCCAACAATAATAAAACCAGTAATTATGACTTGTTAAGTACATTCTGTACACTTAAGTGAAATACATGAGAAAACGTTTACTGCTACAACTTAAATTGTATTTTCCTCTTTTCCATAATTTTGTATTATCCCTTAATCTTTTGTAATTCCTGCAGCAGCGAGTGTTCAAACGTAAGTACTGATCAGAATCTCTTTGTGTCAGGGAGAAAACACACACAGGAAAAAGGCACCCCACTGCCAATGGATCTGTGATCAAAATGAAGACATAAAACTACTAAGAACAAAAGCCATAGTCAAAAAGTCATACTCAACACAATATAAAAGTCAACAGAATAAGTAAAAATCTTCAGTAGGTGTTCAGCTAGAAATTCTGTGCAGCAAATGAGTATAATTTGCTACATAAAATTAAAGTTTAAATGCCTCAAAAGCTTGAAAACATATCACAGCATGTGAATACTGTTTTATTCAACCCACATTTAATTTCAGATTTCCAAAAGGGCTCAGGCATTTCCAGGACTGACCACTGGAAGAAATTATTTGTCTTGAACAATGTTGCAATTTTCTACATGACTGTAAGTCATCATTTACATTTCAGATCACTATTGTTGATGTATTTAAAATAAAACCTTCTGGAAACCTTGACGCTGCTCTATCCAATACCCAGCTCTGGTCTCACTGCATTTCCATCTCCACTCAGGCAGACAGAGCAGGTTCAGCTGCTGCCAGAGCAGTGAATTCAGCACTCACCAGCAGCAGCCACAGCAAACCCACAGAGGCAGATTGTGCTCCTGCTCTTGGCACCTTCTGCCCACAGCCAGAATATCACTCCCCATTTGGTCTCTCAGGCTCCAAATTACACCTTACACCTCTTTAATAACATACAGCATATGGGTGAAAAAACATGTGAGAGGGACTCTGTTATCCCAGGTCACCCTGTTACATTAAATGACTGAAGTTTCCAAAAAATGAGCAAAATGCCAGTTCTGAATTCTGTTCCTGTTCAGACATTCCAAGTGAAGAACACAGGAAAATCTAGAAAGCTCAACAGTGTGTCAGGAACTGTAGCATCAAATACCTCAGGGAAGAGAATGAGGGTTCTACAAAGCCCATTGAACTGGCTCCACAGTGACAAAATACCAATTTTGGATCCCACAAAGCTCTGGTAACTTCATTTTACATTATATGAAAGGCAGACTTACTGTCAACAAGATATAAATCCTGTCCATCTACTTAGCACAGAATAATCCTTCATCTTATCCTTCATGCTAAAGAAGAATTAAAATTGCTGAAAGCCAATGACAGTCTTCCAGATTTTGTTTTTAAATTTCATATTGAAAAAGAGGGTTCTGCTCAAAGTTATACACAGGAAAAAAACAATGGCAAATGAAACATACCCCTGCACAGCCCTTGAAGATGTATGTAATTCCCAGGCCTCCATAATTGATTTATTTTTAAAATTTCTAGCTTTGTAACAAATTTCCATTCCCAGGCATGAAATTACAGTCCCTGTAAGTTTCTGCTGAGGAAGCACAGGAAGAAAATGAAATTGTTCTAACCAGTTCTAGTGCATTATTCTTGGACTTCAAAGCAATTGAATGCATCATCCTTAGTGCTTCACAGTCAACACTGAATAAACATCTCATACATCTTTTAAGCTTGCCTTGTGCTAAACTTAAGTGCTGATCTACATCAGGACTGAATTGATATTAAAATGAGAAAGCTCAATATTTAAATGTTGTGAAGTTCTAAGAGTTTTTCTCCTACATCTCAAAGAGAAGAAAAAAGGTTAAATCACTGCTGGCTGCACCTTTGGGTGAACTCTGCCACACAGAAATGGGCTGAGTGGAGAACAGGGGTTGAATGTGCGTCTGTGTCACTGAAAAGCTGAGAATCCTCCTTCCCTTCCCTTCCCTTCCGCCATGGTCTGATTTCCTCCCAGTTTCTTGCCTTCTTTACGACCACATTTAGCACCTTGTCACAACTGCACCCCCATTCCTCCCTGTTCAGCAGCACTGACCTGCTCCTTCCCCACTACCAGCAGTCACGGTGCTTGCCAGCCCCCATTCCACCTCTAACTTTTCCTCTCTGCTGCCCTGTACCCATGGAATGAGTATCCTGGGAGTGCTCATCAAGTCACTGCTCTGCCACCTCAGTCCCGGGCCTGGAAAATGGAACTGGAGTCAATCAAGCAATTAAATTTGAGACTTCTTAGCTACTGGAAATGTAGCAGTCATCCTCTAATACACCTACAGGAAATTAAACAATGATATCATCGGCCTATGAATAACTTTTTAATTCAACCAGCTGCACCAGCAGATGCCAGGTAACTGCATCTGTAGCAATACAGCACCTGTCCCACGTACTAATATAGCACAGCACAGGGCTAACTCTTCTTATTGTGCACCCTTCTGTTTATTAGAGGCTTACTTTAAATTAGCTTTTCAGCTCTTCAGGATATGGCTTGTTTCCCTCTGTCTCTGCTGGTAGTAATATCTGCTAAGAAACAACATGACTAATATTCGATACTAAACAATAGTAGAAGCCTGCATGAACCAAAATTATGTCTCAAGAGCGCTGATATTATTTCACATCAAAGCATTTGGAGGACAAATCTGATAACCTTTTAGTTGCCACTGAAAGTTATGATTTAGATTTTTTTCACACTGAGGAACAAAACACAGAGTTTAGCTGCCAATTAGTCCTACCCTGTAAAGCATTTTCTCACTAATTCTGCCAATTCATTCCACTTAGGATCTGGAACTTCAATGGAGGAGGAGGGGATGAGTTAAAAATAGCAGCAGCAGCAAAAAAAAAAAAAAAGCCAATTAGTAGGAATTGCCACAATAACCTTTGTCAGGATAAATTTAAGGTATAAGGCTCCAAGATAGTTACTATGGCGACCACAGGCCCTTGCAAGGTACCTTTAATGAGAAATGCAGTATCTGTCACACAAGCAAGTAGATGCAGCAGCAGCAGCCCAACAGGCTATTTAAAGACACTTTTCTCCCCTGCCCGCTTTTTCGAAGAGTAGCAGGAAAATAAACTGCTACTCAAGTAGCTTTAATATGTGTATGTTTTCAATTTTTCATTCCTTCCCCACTTCTTCAGTCACTGAACTGTTAAGATCTCAGTGTAAGATTTATCCAAATTGAACAGGTTACATTTACAAACATTACCCACACTTTGTGTACTCTTTGCAAAATAAATTTAGCTCACAAGTCATCCAAAACTCCAAGGAGTGAAAGGTTTTTACCCAGAAAAATGATATCGACACAGGTTTAAAGTAAGAAAACAAGACAAATGTTTGTGAAAAATCTTGCATCAATTCTCTTATTTGCCAATACCCTGTGCAGCTATTACCATTAAAAAATATATATATATTTTTCTAGATGGAAAGTATCTCTGATGTATGTTTGGTACTTTCTCCAAATACACACAGACAGGAACTCAAGAGTGAACAGCTTTAAAAAATAAGGTTTCTCCCCTTTCTACACGAAGTCCACTTCATTTCTGAAGTTTACAAAGTCTATTCCAAATCTGGTCTGTCACTGCCACCACAAGCACCCTCATTAAGGACAAGCTTGGATTAACTTGTTACAGTACACAAAAAACGACACAGTTCCCATCAGGATCCCAAATAACTTATTTCAGGACTGAAAAAACAATGAAATGTGTGCTGCTGCAACTCCTTGGTACCTCTCAGAGTGCTGCATCCAACTCTGGGCTCCCTGGCACATGAAACACCTCTGGACCTGTTCAAGAGGTTCCACACGAGGGCCATGGAAATGCTCAGAGAGCTGGAGCCCCTCTGCTCTGGAGCCAGGCTGGGAGAGCTGGGGGGGCTCAGGCTGGAGATGAGAAGGCTCCAGGGAGACCTTAGAGCCCCTTGCAGTGCCTAAAAGGAAGAGGTAAAGTGAGAAAACCTGAGAGAGACTTTTTGCCAAGGCCTGTAGTGACAGGACAGTGGTTTTAAATGGAAAGAGGGCAGATTTAAATCGGATGTAAGGAAGATGGTTTTTATGATGACGGTGGTGAGGCCCTGGCACAGGTTGCGCAGAGACGCTGTGGATGCCCCACCCCTGGAAGTGTTAAAGGCTGGATGGGGCTTGAAGGAACCTGGGATAGTGGAAGGTTCCCTGCCCATGGCAGGAGTTGGAAGTGAATGATCCCAAAGGTCCCTTCCAACCCAAACCACTCTGCTTCTAGGATTTCAAACTACACATTGAATGGAAAGGTTTGTTCAACACCATCCCCATTCTCAAAGCCTGGGCACCATCACCCTTCTCCAAGGCTGGGCCAGCTGTCAGTGGTAACTCAGCTGTGCTGGGACCACGGAATGCCCCTGGTTCATGCTCAGTGTCAGTCGCTGCTCCTACCCCCACTGTCAATGTAGATACAGCTCACTACAGCTTTTCACTTATAGTTTTTTCTTGATCAGACCTGGTTTTGTTCATACCAAACTGAATCATCACGCAGTAGAAGAATCCTATTACATGCCTCTTCTTAATTATCAATAAATTACTAAACTGCATTTTTTCACCCTTCTCAATGCCAAAGAGGCAGCTTCTCTCCTTTTAAACACTGCAAATTAAATACTAAAACCTTTATTTAAGTAATACATCTAAACCCAAAGCACTCAGGAGAACACACTGTGAAAAGCAGATCAATGGTAGCTTGTGATTTAAATAGGTTAAATGTGGGTTTGGCAACTTTGCAGCCAAGCTTTTGCATTGATGTTAGCAGGTGTCAGATCTCCTTGAAGCTGCAAAAGCTCTGCCAACTCATCAGGAGATGCACAACTCATTAACTCAATTTTGATATAAAAGATAGGGCTGAGAAGCTTCCCTGATGAAGTAACCCTGGAAGGAAACTTTGGTGGTGAGGATAATTTACATGTTAGGCCCTCATTTGTCAAAGGAAAAGGTTTTAGCTGAGATAATCCCACACCTGGGATTTTATCACACATTTCATAGCAACTATTAACAGAATTAATATTCTGCCATGTGTCCTGCAGAGTTAACATATATTTCAGTTTCAACTTTAAAAAAAAAAAAAGACAATGAATAAACACTTAAGGAAAAATACTCCTGACCTAGTAAACTGTTATAGCAGGAGTCATTTAGAAGGAAAAATTTCCTCATGCAAGCAATGACTCCATTTTCTTTTCAAAACAAGCTTTGTTTCTGGAGACTTATACAGCCAAGAAGAAAAAAATCACTTTAATTCTCTGAAAGGCACACTAAACCACTGGCCCAACTCTATTCTGCTACACTGAGTTTATCTAGTTGCAACACATACCTGAATTAATCCAGATTATAATTGTTTTGTTATGTAGTTTATAACTCTTTCAGCTGACTAAAAATATTAAAGCAAAGGTTGCTCTCCTGCCTGTCCACTGCCTTCCCCTCTCAGTTGAAGCCCAGACCTACAACCAGCTGCTTGGCATCAGCACATTTTATGGGAAAGAAGACTCTGAAGAGGAGAATAAGCAGCTGGGGAGAGGAGAAATAGAGTATTTGAAGCACCTAGAAGAGCACCTGGCACTGGTGAGGAAGATCTCTTATTGTTAGTATAAAAAGCCTCCAGCGAGCTCCTGTCCTCAGAGCTGCACCTCAGCACTGAAAATCCTGCAACCACTGCATGTGTGGGAACACTCCAGAAACCTTCAGGTTAGGAATCAGGAGATCTGTGGACAACAGCAAAACCTTCACCAAGAAGTAAATAATGCAGTTTGTGAAGACAAGAATCAATAAACCCGTTCCCATTTAACCACCTTAACAACAGTTACACCAAACAGCAAAGCTTTATCCTGTAATTGGGTAGGGGGAAAAAATAATATACTACCAATCGTCTCAGACTATTAAAGTTGAACTTGTTTTATAATTCATTCTTCTATTTACAGTGTTTGCTTGCTTCTATTTTCTCTTTTTTCCCCTCAAGTGTATTCCTCTCTCATAGTAAGTTTCCTTTTGCAAGTATTTTTTTCCTAGCTCTTCCTTTCAACTTAAATAGTTTTCAAGTATCATCTTCGCATTTGGTGAGATCATTCCAAAGAAGTGAAAACATCCTGTCCTGTACTGATAGAAAACATTCTGCTCAAAAAGATGCTTGTTTAGTATTCAACCACTGCTGAACCATAGGCAGGATTTTCACAGATGTATTTAAACCTGGATCCAATTCCTAAGAGGTAAAAGGCAGCTCTGAGCTCACCGTTCACTATTTAAAGCTCAGATTCTTATTTCACCCTGTTCATCACTTCCTGAGACTGAAGTTCACCTGAGAATTCATCCCCTTGTCCTCTGTAACTCCTCACATCAGCTCCCTCCTTTACAGTCTGGTACCAGGGACCTTCCCAGCCCTCTGCTCACTCCTCTTCCAACACGGTGCCAAACAAAGCTGAGCAGTTCAGGGCCCAGCCCAGATTCCAGAGGGGCTCCAATGAGCACCTGAGCTCTACACGTTATTACTCCTTTTCTTATTTTANCTCCTTTTCTTATTTTAATGATTAAAATAAATGATTAATTTAAAAATCATTAAAATTAATGATTTCCCCTTCTTATCCCAGAGCAGCTTGGATCCTCTGTCAGCTTCTGGTGGGAAACTCTTTCACACGTCAAGAATTACATTAATTAGACCCTCCTTACCTGAAGCTTGTTCATTCCTGAACAGAACTTTAATGGATTTATGAGCTACATCTTCCCTGCATAAAGCCCTATTTACTCCTTCCTAGTTCAGCACACTTAATTGATACAGATGTACACATAAAACTGAAATAAACCTGTAATTAACCTTCTTTAGCACAAGTCACCCTCTCTCCTAAGGGTACTTATTTATGATTCAACATATCAAATCTGGAATGTGTCCATAATGTCAGGATCTTTCATAGTCTGAAAGCACTATGTAAGATAAGGAGTAATTTGATAAGTGATATATGGAGGTTTTAAACACACCTCCTGCACTAGGCAGAAATCAAAGTACAATCCAGATTTAGAGTTCCTCTCCCTCAGGTAACAGTCCCACTGAGGGCCAGGAAATCAAACAACTCCCAGTGATCTTGTTTCAGAATTGTCCATTATTCTTTAACAATCCAAAGCTAGAGCAGAATTCTTCATTGTTATGAAAACACGTTAGAAAGAGTGTGTATTTTTGAAAACTTCAAACATGGCAAAGCCCTCCCTCCGGAGAATTCAGCTACTGGAAGAGTGAGCTGGACAGAAAAAGAGGTTGAAGAATAAAGATTACAGACTTAACATCCCCCCACTCCCTGCCAAGATTAGACACTTTTTTGGGCAAATCACAAATTGTATTCAAACTTAGCAGAATTCTGATTTGGCTTTTTAATTCAGGACCTATAAATCCTTGCATCGTTCCAAAGAAGGCTCCAACTTTTTGCCTGTGATCCCAGTTATTATGCTGGCACTGGNGGGGGGCAGGGAAGAAAACCAAGACTTCACTTCAAATCAACTTCTGGAGACACCTTTGTAACTGCAAAATGAAAATGTCATAAAAGGTTGGCTTTATATACTGCAGCATTTACCTAACATCTTTCTGTGATATTTTCAAATCACTGTTGTTTTAGCTTTTGTTTCCAGTTAATGAAGGCAGAATTAAATGGATGTCAAGAATAAGGAATAAATTCAAGTTGATGAAGCACTAAGTTTAAATGAGTGCTCTCTTTGAAGGAAAGACTCACAAACCAGCTATTTTAATTATACTTTTGATCATCTAAAATAAATTAATAGAAATTGGATATTTTAATTTCCAACTTCAGGAAATCTATGCTGTACCATCATGATCTTTTACAGAGCATCAGAGAGCAGGCAGAAAGCCAAATCTGGGCAACATCAGAGTGCAACTTTCATAAATCCTTTGGCCATTAAGGCAGACCTAACTGGCAGCTACTCAAGACAATCTTCTTTCATCCCATTAACGCAGCTACCGTGTCACCACAGCCACAAAACACGGCCAAGGGCTCCTAAACACAGAGAGTGCTATGGTCTAAATTAATCTATTTATCTACAGATATCGATCAAACCAGGTGTGACCTGGAGCTGCACCTACACCCAAATGCTCAGTCTCTTACTGGCAGCATAAACAAAAATTACCTGAAATGTGTTAGGGAGCTTTGCCACAAAAAATAAAGATGATGGTTAATTGGGAAGTGGACTAAAACTATTCAGTTACCTTCACCACTTTGTCCTACAATCTCTAAAGGGTCTAGGTAGCATCCAGATACCCTTCACTCCTTATTTCCAAGTCTCCACATATCATAATAGAGCAATTCATCAGGAAAATGAATTCCACAGTTTTTTCATCTGTTAGATGAACAAACAGGGCACCAGGTTTAGGTGACAGGGAGCAGAAAAAGTATTGCACCTAACTGAACCTATGGAGGACTGTGCAAATTCACATTGCTCACAATAACACACTGCTTAAAGTAATACATGAGTATGGAGGGCAAGAGCCTTACCAAAAAGTGGCACTATGCCATCTGTAACAAGAGAAAAATCAAGGAAAAAAGACTAAAGAAAGGAATTTGTCCTCCGGAAAAGACTGGGGAAAAAAAAAATCCCAAGACAGGTTAGGACAAATTTTGGAAAGACAGAAACTCTTAGAGGACAAAAGAAAGTGACAGAGGAACCAGTTCATATGGACACATGCCCATAACACTGCTAGCTTTGGGAAGAAGGAGCAAGTTTACCAATGAGTATGTAGATTTGCAAACCAAAGAGCACTGTAGGTTGGAAGGTCCCTCTGGAGGTATGCACTCAAACCTGGAAGTTGGCCACAAAGCCCCACATTTCCAGCAGAGCACCAGACACGTCAATTATTCTTTGCATTCCTGCTCCCATCCAGGCACAGAGCTCAGGGCAGCTCCCTCTGCCTGCCCTGCCTTGGGCACTGCTGCATCCCACTGGGAGAGAAAGGATTCTGAAACAATCTCTGCAACACCAATCTCTGCAGCCTGCCTTGAACTGACACTGCCACGCAAGTCTGACAGGAATTTGGGCTGTGCCAGCTGTGCTGGAGCTGCACAAATGCACTCCCCCACTCGTGTGAGCTCCTGTGGATGGCACCTCGTTCTGCCTTGTGGTTGTCTGCCATCGTTTCACTCAGGACTCCCAGGTTTCTAACACGGATTTTGCTAAGAGAGACAGACAACAGAATATCTCAGGTGTGCTGACCACAGAGCAGGTTTGAGACGAAACAGAAATTTTGATTAAGTATCTGTCTCACAGAAATCCAGACGAACGTGGGGAGAAAAAACAATGTTCATCAATATGACTTTCCTTTCTCCTTCAATGTTCAGAAAATCTAGTGGAAAAAGGACAGACCCCAAAGTTCCATGGAATCTTTTCTTCCTGGGAATATTGGCATTTTTGTATTTCATTCTAGCAGGGAGAGTAATACATCGTGAAAGGTTGATAATGTTCACCTTTATCCCTCAATTTTTTCCATCACCCATCAATGTTGAAACATGATTTTCTAAAACCACGGTCTGAATTTATTGCTTTGAGCATGTGTGAATTAAGGGCAAGCACAAGCCATTTCAACTCTGACTTCCTTCAGGAAGAGGTATTTTTTCCTGTTTAGCCTGTTGCTCCACTGTTATCTAACAAAAGAAACAATTACAATTTTTCTTATATTCTTACTTTTTCTTCTACTTACCCTGCACAAAAATGAAAACCCAATTAAAAAGTATTAGCACTTCAGTCATTTTTTTAACAGGCCTGCACTTTGTCAAATGCTTCTACAACTGTGCCTAGCACCCAAAAATTTCAATAAAGAAATTGGGTTTTTTTTAATATTGAAGAAATTAAGGAAGGAAAAAGTCTGTTTTCTTCTATAATAAAAAAAAAAGGTTCTTAAAAAAAAAAAAATTCTAAATCTGAATCCTGAAATCAATTACTCTGACTTTTTTCAAGAGACAGCTTTTGAACCCTGCAAGTCCTACAACCTGTAATCTACTTAGGATTTAAGGGGAAAATGAAGATGACTGGTTTGGATTTTGAGTGATTTATAGCTCATTTAAAACTGGGGCAGCAAACTCCTGCTACATCTGTGTGATATTTTGTATAAGGGCCAAACTACCCAGCCACGTTTATGTTGTACCCTATTAAACTTAATAAATCCTGTCAGAGACAAACTTGGCCTGTGCTCACAAAGCTCCTGTTTCCCCAGCTGCATACACAAAATATTATAAATAGTGCAAATTGGGTCTTCTGAGGCCAAGGCAGTGTTCAGAGAGGTCAGAAAAATTGCCATGCAGGCTAGATCCAGTGAGTTAGTCACCCCTGATTTAGGAAAAGGCAACTGAAGGAGTGAGAAAAGAAAAAGAATCTTATGAAAAGTCATGTAATCCCAAAAGAGTTGCCTACCCAGTGCAGTATCCCAGGACTGAGATAATCAGTACATTGAGTTTTGGGGAAGGGAGGGAAGGGGAGAGAAGAAACAAAGCCCCTTTTCTCAGACAAGTCTGAGAAAGCCAGCCCGAAGGGAAGGTCTCCATACCAGCAACTGCAGAAGGGAAGTTCACCTGTGCTCAGATACACATTTCGTGACAGAAACAGAAACGCTAAATTCAAATGCAAATCATAGGAAACAGATTATCTGCACGTTCCCTATGGAAATACATCCTAACTAATCAGGAGAAAGGAATGATATTGCACTGGGGACAGGACAGGGAGAGGAACAGGAACATATTGCTGTAAATAAAACCTACAAGGGCATTTGTTTTCACCATCCATTACAGGGACAGAACACTGGAAAAGGTCTTCCTGTTGGAAGTGTGGTAACTGCAGGCAGATCTTTGGCAATTCCACTGAGGACACCTCAGTCCCAGCCTTTGTGAAGGTCTTTGCCTCCACTTCTCCGTGAGGGAGATGGTCTGATGATGCCTGAGGCCTGAAATCTCTTCATTCCTAGATGCGTTCATAGACAGCTCAAAGTTCATTTTTTATTCATATGTTCACTTCCCTTAACCTTTACAGGAGAGCCCTTCTCTGTCCCCACCTCATCCAGTTCATTAATAATGCCTTTAAATTTTATTGCTCTTATCAAACCGAAGTCTTTTATTTTCACCGGTCACCTGCATCTTCTACCATTTGATCTCCTCTTTGTCCCGTGTGTGTGACGAGAACTGAATATCATCATTCTCTCCTATCACTCCCTCCTTCTATTGGCCTCTCCTGTTCTCAGATCACATTTGGGTTTTGCAGTGCAGTCACACTGAGGACCCCCAACCCCTGTGATCACCCACTGGGCCTTTGCACCTTACAAAAGAACAGGACCACCGAAGAGACAAGCTTGTAAGCGACCTCAAAAGAGCATCTGCTTTTCATGGGATGCAAATGAATTCCTTGAGTACTTTAACTGCAAAGCAGTCCAAAACTGAAATTTCTCTTTATTATATCTTCTATTGCTCTTTCGTTTTTTTATTATTTTTTGTTATTTTGCCATTCGATAGTTTTTGCAGAATCCTCCTGTAACATCTCCAGTTTTTGCGAAGTGTTTTGAAATAAATATGAACATCTCAACTGGTTCATACTATGGATCTGACCAGTGCCAGATGTATCACCCCTTCCTACCCAAACTAACAATTCCTTTACAATTTTTTTCTTGAAAATAACTAATTATTCACTCAAAATGATGTACTATGTTGAAAGATTGATTTCGCTATTAGTAGAAAAAGGCAAGCCTTAAAAAACTAAAAGTGTATTTAAAAACTGTCAAATAAGAGACAAAATAAAAACGATTGCCCTGACAACAAAGGCTGATTTTCATGTTTTAGTTAATACAATTTGACTTGAAGGTATCTCAGAAATATCCAGCTGGCCATAGATTTAACATGAAGACCAAGGGCAACTGCTGTGAAATTTTATTTTCTCTTGACAGGAGGCAAAGCCTTAATCATAGCAGCTTTGTCTTTAAAACATAAACTGTAACAGCAATGTATGGAAAAAATCATCAATCTCCCATGCAGACAACATGCCCTGTCATAAACAGACACACAAATTAAACACTGACTTGGCAGCTATGAGAAATAACAATCATCAGTTACTTACATACGGACAATAAATTTACTGGGGGGACTTTTGGTTCAAAATGGGATAGAATTTTTAATTCTTGTTCCCTTTGAAACAGGACCTACTTCAAAGTGTTTTGAAAACGTGCATTGTTAAGTAATATGGCAGAAATTGCAGTGTACCACTGCACAGACTTCACAGCTCAATTAATCAACGCATTTACATCAAATAATTAAGCAGCAGGAATGGCCCTCATAATTAGTATGCACACAAAGGACTTTTAAAAAATTCTTTAGTTTCCATGGATGAAAGAAACACCATACTACGTGATGAGAGGTATAGAAGTGAAAATAATAATTTGTATCTTTAATTATTCTTGTCTCATTAGAATGTAACAGAAAAAAATCAAACCAGGTGAAGTCAATACACACAAAAGTTCACTTAACAAAACTGAGCAAAATACCTGTAATTCTGCTGACTATTAAAAAAAGCAACAAAACTTAGTGTAGAGGATATGTGTAAGCAAACTTGCTCATTTAACCCTGTAACCCTGCTAAAAGGCAGGGTAAAACTGCTGACCCACAAAGGAAGCCTGAACTTGAATGTTGACTTTGCTACTGCAGTATTTCTTCAGCGTATTTTTAATTAGGCAACTCCCAATTAAAGAAATGAAAAGGGCAAAATTCCACCAGCTTCTTTCACATCAGCATCCCCTCGGTCACCAGCACTTGTCAGAACTTGTAAATTTTGCAAAAAAGTCTCTCCCATTCGAATTCCCAACAAAACTATTTCCTCATTTACCATGTCCTGTTTGCTCTTCGTTTCTTAACTTCTCACACCAGTCCTATCCTGGGCAATCCAAGCCTTAATCCCCGTGGTGCTCACGCCAAGGCCAGAACAGCCTGGAAAGTCCAAGGTGTAAATGCAGAGACCCCAGCTGTGGAGTGTCACACTTCCTGTTGGCTTCAGCAGCTCAGCTGTGCTGTCCCACAAGGACAGACGAGAGGATTGATCTCCTCAGACCATCCCCACGATCGATCTTCCCCCGCTCCCCAGTGCCAGACACACCGTGCACAGAATGGGAATGGAAAGGCAAGGCAGGGTGTGTTGTACAAAATGAGATATCCCGGGGCACATAATGAGATAACATCTACTAGCATAAATTATGAAGTGATTTAGGCATAAATGAGGGCTGTCATGAAATTTAATTTTAGTGGTTTGATAATCAAGTAAGAAACACAATAATTACCGTACCTACGGTTTTTCAATAAAGTCAGATCACTGCTAGTTGCAACACTTTTTTGTTCACCGACATTAATACAATTCCCCTCCAAGAGCTGTCTGCTATATTTTTCCATGTCAGAACAACCTGTTGATTACCTCATTGCTGGGACAAACAAGCTCAGATTTCCCACTGATTACATTCAAAATGCTTCCACTTTTCTCATTGCAAAACTCCTTTAACAGCGCAGCTCACTGCTTCAAGAAACAGCTTTTTTCTTCTTCAAGAAACTAGGGACTCAGCTAGTCCAGAAAAATCTCTGAAGGCTGAAATTTCCAATAGCAGACATGAGAGAATTTGCTTCCCTCATCATCACGTGTTATATGTTCAACTGGAGAGATGAACAAAACCTGTCGATACCACAGTGTGATATAACAACATATTTTAAATGAACTGAAGCCATTGCCAACACCTCAGCATCACTCAGTGCAGCCAGAACTTCTGTAGAGCAACTTGGCTGACACCATCTCATGAGGACACCAGCTCTCCAGTGCATTTCCCTGTGGATATTAAAGTTTAAAAAAACTCTTGCAGATGTAAAGCAGCAAAAATTAATTTTATATGGAATCTAGTTTTGCAATGAACCCTAAAATTATTTTTGGGAGTTCAACAAACGACCCTCCAAAACTCTTGCTCCTCTCTTTTCTTCAACCAGCCTCACAGGAGAGGGAGGACAAATCTCCTGTCTTTTCCTTCTCTGCTCCAAAGGAGTCTTGATTCTCTTCCCTCCCCACCACAATCTCGTGGGAACAAAAGACCTCAAAGTAAAACATGTCACTAATTGTCCCACAATGGGATACAAAGGAACATTTCAAGTCATGTGGAAACCAGAGATGGGAATATAAAGTCTCTAATTAACATCTTGGGATATAGGGGGAAAAAAAAGGCTGATCCTTTGATTTGTTTGTCTGCAAAACAAGCAATGATGAAAGACAGAAAGATGAGTGAACAAAATAATCACTGAGCCCAAATGATCATTTCTGACTATAAAATGACAGGGAGAAAAATGTTTCTCTATCCTAAAATAGAGGGAAAAGAGAGTCACTTCTCAGAAACACTGCTTATATATATCTCCAAGAACAGTTACAATGTACACAGTAAATAATCCCAATTATTGGCTTAAAAAGTACAGCAAATTGTAAGTTTACGCTTTTCTGAAAGCTAAAATGATAATTTTCACTAGTCAGCAGAATAATCTTGCTGTAGAAAAAGGCATCTATTTTCCAGATAGTCTTTTAATGGCCTAAAGGATGTCACTTTTCCTAAATAGTATAACACCAGTTTTTCCTGCCATATGCACTGTTATTGTAGCAGCTATTATTGCCTTATCTCTAAGTTAATTGAAGCAAACTGCCTTTCAGTCCTTAAAATAAAAATATTGTGTAGTACTCTACACATTTGATCCATTTTACATGAATACAAATAAGCCAGAGAACGGGACAGGGTTGGAATGCACCAAATAATACTGATACAACAGAATGGATCCCAGGGATTGCCCTACATGGACTCTGAAAGATTTGGCAGTGCCAGCACCGATCTGCTGACAACCCCAGACTTTTTTTGGCATTTCTGCTTCCATCTCCTCCACCCTTCCCATTGCCAGCACCACGGTCAATTTTATACCTTCGTTATAAATCAAACATATTACAAAGAGTGTGCTATTAAGTGCAGCACCCAGGAACTTCCATCACGATTTCTCATTTTCCATGGGAGCAATGCAAGAATCCCCTGAAAATTTCCTCTCAGGCACAGGAGGGAAAAACTTACATTCTACAGCGACCACTCTGTAATATAGAAAAGAAAAGCAACTCATCAAAACTTCCAAGTTATTTTACTTTCTAAACATCCAAAGTGGGAAGCAGAGAAGCAAAAGTAAGCAGGATTCAGCATTATGCTTCTTTGTAGGTCTGGAGGCAGAGAATATGAAAACACTTACAGTGCCCAGAAATAACAACAGGGACCAAGAAAACAATTTCCTGCTACCTCCACTCTGTCAGGATGGGAGATTTCAAAGTGATGGTGATGAATGGAGAGAGAGTAAATTACAAAAGGAAGAGAAAGTGACCAAAGCTGGCAAAAAGTCATGATTTAAATAAAAGTAGAATGAGGCAAACACTAAGAATGAGGGCAGCATCAAAAAGGTGCAGGGAAGGGGAAAGAAATCCTGAACTTGATTGAAAAGGCTCTCTCTCTAAATATTAATCAGATCTTAATAACAATCAATGTCCAAAGGAAAAAAAAAAGTCATAAAAAGAGAAATCTAAAAGAGGGATGTGTTGAAAAGCTTTGTATATTTGGGTTGAAAACCTTGATTCAAAAGCAGATTCCAGGGAATACCTGCCCTGTGTTAAAAAGCAAAGATCTGGAACCATTGCTTAAAAAAGGAAAAGATTTCTCCTTCTTTTTTTTCTTTTTTTTTCCCCCAAAGAGCAACAAAAACCCTTTTCTAGGAGTGGGAAGGTGATTTTAAAGCCCAGTGTATGTTTCATGTTTTTTTGCAGTAGATCCACCAGAATAAAAATTAAAACTCAGAGCAACATAGGAGCCATACACAGTTTTACAATTTAAAGCCCTTACCATTCAAGAAATAGATAATAAATGAGTTTAGAACTGATAGAAAACTCAGTGCAATTTCCAACCACCAGGAAAAAGATATTTTGCAATAAGAATAAAAATCACTATTCTTAAAAGGTTTAAATACCTCCAACACATATACAATCTCCCTTGATAAATGACTGTTTCAAAAGACTTATTAAAAGGGTTTATATCCATTACAATGCAATGATTTAAGGATATTTAAATTTAAAATATTAAATCCATAGGAAAATAAAATTCAATCAAAGGGATGCAAAGGAATTTTATAACCTTATTTGCAGCTCAATTTCTATCTGTTATATATTGTCCTAAAAACTGGAAATTAAAAATTTCAAGGGGTTTGGAAACTACAAAACAATGCAAAAAACCAAGAGGCGTAAAAATAAAATTATAAAACAATATGAATAAGAACATTTTGGTGACTATTTAATTGCTTTTCAAAAAAGAAAAAAGCTCTTTTTTTCTAAATAAAAGGAACAAGCACTGCATGTTACTGATGGTTTTGTCCATTGCTTGGTAAAGTAAAATTCAACCTGAGTTTGAGTCAACCTATTTCCACTTGGTTGTGCTTTAGGAGTCACCAAGGCAAAAAGCATTCCAAATTTACTGCTATTTTACCTATTCTGTAATTCTTTTTGACAGCTGCATTCCTTGCAATTAACGTGGTTTGACTTTGAACTTAATATTCATCCAGGGGTTTGCAGACACGAAAACATCTCTCCTTAACCAAGTTTCTCAGTTGCAGGACTCAAAGAGAGCAGCACAACTCTCCCAAAGAAGAGAGCAGTGCAGGGAGCCCCTGACCCAAAAGCAAGATTCCCTTTTTCCATTATCACCTTTTCTAGGATGAGATTGGAATCCAGATGCAATGATCATCTGAAGAAGAGAAACCAAGCAACCGCAGGCTACAGCCAGCAGCAGGAACCCGAGGCAGGTATGTAATGGCAAATAATGGTTAATAATGAGCTGCACATCACTTCAGTAGGGTTGTAAGAATCAATACTCACAACAGCCCACTTGATCTGAAATATATTTTCCCACAGAGATGGGAATTGCTTTTTCTTCAGTTCTATTTTTCTTGTCTGTAGTTTTCTTTGTAAGGAAAGTGAGGAAACGGCTGGGGAACCACGTAAAGAAAATTTAGAACTGGGAAAGGATAACACACTCCTGAGATCAGGTTTTAACACCAGGATTACATTCAGAGCACATGGAGATTACATTCAAACACTCTGCAGAAGTTAAATGAGCTGTACACCTCAATACCAACTGCTTTGTATTTCATTATTTTCAGGACTACTACATGCAGAGCCAAAATAAATTTACTTGAGATATTGCTAAAACTTAGTGATGCATATTCAAGAAAGCAAAACTTTTCTATTCTTTGACATGTGTACAATGTTTAAAAAGAACACCAGGCCCCCAAATGTCATCAATTATGTATATACAAGTAACAGGGTCAAATCCAGGCCCTTTTAACAGCACCAGCACTCACCGCTGACACTCCCCAGCGTGCAGAATTAAGTCTTCATTGTTCCTGGCACTGATGGTCAACTCATGCTCTGTGGAATTGAAGACATCAAGAAGGAGGTGACACTGCCGGGTGCTGTTCAGATGGAGGGACAAAAGCACAGTTTCAATGATGATATTATTGTATGTCTATCACAATTAATATTTATACATAGATATAAATATATATGCAAAAAATATACACATTCACATACAGGTTTTACTTCCTACTCCAGTTGTAAGAATATCCTTATCTGTTACTAAAACATCTTTTTTTAATAATTGGAACTTTTTTTTAAACTCAAACTGAACAGAAGGGTACATCCTAAAGAGAAGTTCCATGACAATTCTGACCTGCACAATATCAAGCCCCACAGCATTTGATCACCTGTTTATATTCTCACTTTTCAGCTTTCACACTCACTTCTGTGGAAAAAGCCACAGATTTTTTCTGTTCTTTGAGCCTTCACATAAAAAAAAAAAGAGCTGTCTTATTTTAAATTACCTGGACATTACCTCTTTAAGAAACAAATTCACAAGCAAAAATTTAAATTGGCTTAAATTTATTGTCAAGGAGCAACTCCTTTTCCACGGCTTGTCTAGAGACCAAAACAAGCTGTCAATTAGAGCACTTAACCTCGAGAAGAACGTCTCTGAGAGGGACAACTCTCTCCCCTCTGTAAGACAGGCAAACACAGGCACTTCTCACAGAAAAACTTAATATTTGTCAGCTACTATCCTTCAAATACAAATTTCCCCAGAAGCATTTGATAGAAATACACCAACTACATTTCTGGTAACCTCAGAAAATAATGTGGACAAAGTTACAGAATTGAAACCTTACTGAGAAAGTTAATTCTAATAAACTTTTTAATCATAATTAATATTATTTTATAATGTTCAGCAGTCTTATTAATTATTATTATTAAAATTAATAATTTAGTTACTATTTAATACAATTACATGTTAATGTTTTAAATTAATATTTTATTCTAATTAATATTTTGGAAAATTTTATTCTAGTTTACAACCTTTTCTTCCTTGTGAGACTAAGCAGAAATAGCAGCATTGGTGTTAAAAATATAATACACATGAAAATTTATTGGAACTAGGTCCCAAAATACCAAATACAATCAGACAGTTGCAATAACACTTTACCAATCTATCTGAAATTCAAAACTTCCCAAGAAGCTACTGAACAACCCAGAAATATCCAAAAAAGGGAAGCAAGAGGAACACTGGTCAAGTGAGAGTTGTGAGAGCCATTCTTCAATGTGCAAGTTCAAGCTACAGTTGAGTGTCTTGGGCAACCAAGAATATTTATTTAAATATTTCTATTTATTGCACAATAATTTACAATTGAACTGAAATACCATTCCAAAAATTAATTAAACTCAGAGGTGCAGGAGTTTAAGAACTGCTCCACTTTGGAAATAGGTTCTCTGGTCCAGAATACAACTCTCTTCTGAAAATCAGAGATGTCCCTTCCAGAGCACACACAGCAGGAAATGTTTTGCCAACCCTTGAGCTGGGAACACTCCCAGGACAAGCCCAGGAGGCGAGGTTTAGGTCACAAAGTGACAATAATGTCACCTGCAGCCAGGCACTGAGAGAGAAGCAAGCAATGCTGGGGTCAGCATCACGTCTCTTAGCAAAAATAAAAGCAAAAGTGGGGGTGGAGGCTTTTTTAATATATATTTTAAGAGATTTCTCTCTCTGTGTAAAACCCCAGTGACTCCTGGATATAGAGGGGGATGCAGGAAGGCAGCTGAGTGCCTGAAGCAAACATGTCAAAACTCAAGAATTTAGAACAAATAAGGAGCCATGGCTCTTGTTAGAAACTTCCTTCCTTAGAACTTAGAAGTTTCTTCTTAGAAACTTCCTTCTTCTTAGAAGAAAGAAATAACTGGAAGGGCAAGACTTGAGTTAGTTACCTGAAAGGAATGGAACAGAAAAGGGGGAAAAGCTTTTATCAGCTTCTATCTCATCACTGGGAGAGTGGGAGGGACCTGTGAAGTCTCAGACAACCTCTGCATCTCCAGTAGATAAAACATGATGAACTGGATGAGAAACTTCCAGTTTAGATGAAGTTCAAAAAACTTAATATGGAAAGAATTTGTTATTTCTGCCACAGTAAACCCAAACAAAAAACACTCAAACCTCCTGCAGCATCTTCTGGCAGCAGAGCCAAAATTTTGCAAATACAACAATTCCTGCCACAAAGGACCTACACAAACAGCCGCCCTTCAGCACTAAACAAGATCACTAATATTAAAAATTCCCAAATATGAATTCTTGAAAATTATTCATCATCATGACATTTATTTCCTCCTCTTCCAACACTGCACAAAACAGACATGTAGGAGAAATAATTCTTTCCTTGTCAACTTTAAGTTAATTCTCCAGGAAAATCTTTAAGTTAAAAAAAATGTAAAACTTGAAGTTACAGAATTATTACAGCACCTTGAAAACTTAGAAGAATCAGATATTAGTGTAAAAAAATTCAAAGTAACATTAAGACTGTAGAAAAAGATAGCACTGGATCTTCAGAGTAAATACAGGACAGTACCAAAGAGACTATTACAGCAACAAAACCCAAACATAAATAAAGGTTACAAAAATATTTTAATTTAAACAGCAAGCTTCAAACAGAAGCTGCATCCAAGTAAGGCAACTAAGAAAGCATAAGCTCTGGAAAATCAGACATATTGTCAAAATAACGTTTAAAAAAAAGAAAAAGAAACACTCAAATTGTTAAAGAAGAATTTGCTGAAAATCTGAGAACTAGCAGGTTGGGTTTTCTTTAACATGCTGCAATCAGTAGGACTGTGTAGAACTCAGGATGCTGAGTTACGAAGGTTCCAGGAAAACAAAGAATTAACAAGAAAGCCAAATAATTAATATCAATTTTCCCTCCAGCAGAACATACATAAGGCCATCCTTTGCAAGACAGAAATTAAAGAACCTATTTCAGTGTTAGTAAAGGAGACTTGAGAGGCAAATCATGTTCACGTAAGTGTGATAAAGGAACTCCAGTGAGATTTTGCTGAACTCTTATATTTAAGTGCAGTTAGAAATGCGTTGCTTAAACCAAGCTCTTTACCAGAAAATTTCAAACATCAAATTGTTTTAAGGATTTTAAGGCAATTGACCAAATCTTAGACTACTAGTGCTGATCTCAGCACTATGTAAATCAGGCCTTTTTAAAGTCTGCCAGCTTAAAAAAAAAAAAAGTTAAACCACTCAAAATAATAAATGGACCTGAAGCTGATTAAATTGTATACCATAATGGCCTACTGACATGTTTGGCAGAGAAACACCAGTCACAAGCCACAGGTTTATCGAACTGGGAAAGACTTGCCCACACATACACAATTTCTTCTCCTTTCCCAAACTATCCACCACCATGCCATAGTTTACACTAAATATTTATTTGAGGAGGGTAGAATTTGACTCCTCTAAGTTTAGTCAAGTAGGTGTTAGTTACCATTCCTGCCAGAGAAGGCAGAGAACACCATCTCCCATATTTCACACATTGTGAAGGGTCACCAGTGGCTTCCCAGTCTTTTTTAGGGGTCATTTCACTGTTTCCAGCTCCTTTTGAGGGTTTGGATTGAACACATCCAGAATAAGTCAGTTTGTGTTTGGGTGGGGTGGGTTTGTGGTTTAGTATCTAACACACAACATGAAACCATCATCAGCTGTGCTGGACCATGCACAGACACCAGGATACAGAACAAAAGTCCTTGAAAGGGTTTGACTCTTCCCATCTAACAGGAAGGAATAAGTCTGGGTCCAATAAATTAAGCCCACTGAAAATCACAGCACCCAAACAGTTTTCCATTTTGATAATCTTCCTTATTTGTTCATGATGTTTGCTTTTGAAAAATCTTCCATAAATGTTCAAGATTTTCTTTTAAAAGCGACAAAAGACTGCAGAAGGTTGTACAGGTAAAAACTAGAATTACAAGGAAACATTTTCAATAGATTGATTTATCATCTGAACATCTCAGAACAACAAGCAAATTTAAATCAATATTGATATCAAACAAAAAAATTAAGAAATCTTCTTTTTTTAATCGAAATTTGAGTTAATTCAATAGTGTCTTAGAGATTTAGTGCATAAACTAATTTCTCTTATCATCTACTGCAGAACTGAGAATTTAGCACAAGCAAAAGTCAGCAGCACAATGAATCATGCTGTATTTTTAAAATCTTACAATGCCAGTTATGGTTCCAAAAACAGCCACAAAACTGGGGCCATGGGAACTTCAGGCAAGTGACAATGACACTGTGATCTAGAAATCTCTTTCAGGAGGATTGTGATTACTTGAAATGGCAGCAGAGGATATTCTTCAGTAACACTTAACACAGAATTAAACCCCAAACGCGGCTGCAATGACGGCTCACTTCAGTGAACAATCTCTGCAGTTCAGTCTCTAGCTTAGTTTTAAAGTCACTTTAAACAAGAAACTCTCAGGGGGTTGGCAAGTTTTCTGCACCCTGACTCATCTCACTTTGCCATCAACTGAAATCATGGAGTATTTTCATATCCATGCTTTTTCTTCTTCTTCTTTTTTTTTGCTTCTCTTCTGTTTTCTCTGAACAGCCATCGTTACTCAGAATGGGACACAGACAGGAGAGAGAAGCTTTGGCCCTGGTGACAGTGGTGTGACAGATGACAACCCTGTCCTCCAAAATCCAGACCAACACAAAGAGCAGCACAGCAGAACAACGATCTACAGCACCTTTGTTGGTGCTGTTGTGTCTTCAATAGGGTCTTCTTTACTTTAATTTTTAATAAATTATCTAAAAATGAAGTTCTGAAGACTAACTTCAGATGATTCAGTCAGTTTATCCACCTTACAGGCAAAAGGTCTTCTCACATATTCCAAGAAGCGTCCTCATCTGACTTCTCCCAGTTGTAAACCTTTGCACTTATGCTAAATATTCCCAGCACATCTATAAATATTTGCAGATTTATGTTCTCACATCTTCATATGTCACACCATACATATTTAACATTTTGATCTCAAAAATCAATTCTCTCAATCTGCAAGCTACTTTTTGCTGCTCTTTCATGAACTCACTGCAATGTTACACCATTAGCAGAAGTTAAATAGCTCTGATTACCAAGATAATTTAACTATTGGGTGTAACCTCCCACGTGTCATGAGTTACCACTCAGTAGAATCTATATTGAGCTCAATAGTGTATAAATAAGGAATATATTTTAGAGTGACATCCAGTCCTGAGAACACTAATATAAATCCATTGCTTGACAGATTTTCCTAATGATTTGTCAGTTTAATTGAACCAAATGAGAGCTCTATTTGCTTTATTTAGTTGAATTTGCCTGGTTCCCATTTTGACTGACTTTTAGTATTTATATTTTTCATTAAAAAACAGTGCATTTAATACTAATTATTTTCTCCATGTAGAAACAGCAGATCAGTTTAAACAGGTTGTATCTTAATCTTCCTCCAAACTAAACATCTTGCTCTTCAAGCACCCAAACAAAAGAGGTTTTTCTCCACCCTTCAAAGTTCTATGACATTTTGAACACCAAAACACTGAGAAAGAGAAGACTATAAACAGCTGCCTATCAGTAGGTGGCTGATTCTCATTCTGAACGTAGCAAAAGTGAACCCTTATATTAAAAATCTGGCTATATGAAACGAATACAGGTTTCAGAAAATGCTACATAACTTTTTATCATGTAAGAAAAAGGTCTGTTAGAGCACTGCTGAAGAAACAATTCTGTTTACTCTATCCCTTGTATAAATTGTAAATATACAATAATCAGGATTTCTGATCCAAACCTGACGTGTTGCAATTTATTGTAGTGAAAATAGGGGCAACCTTGGAAACTGGAATGGAAATTCTAAAAATTGTGTCTGATTTCATTAAACCTTGAAGTTCTACCCACCCAACTGAGGACCTCCTGAGAACCCTCACCACAACCAAGATTTCTCTGTCTCTAAACCCTCAATGAAACCAAGTTGGAAAAACTGCATTCTAACTTTAAAAACAATGAGATATCTCAGACTAGGGAGCACACTGCAGGCTCTGCTATGAACTGATGCCTTCTTGACAAAACCAAATAATTTCGTTTAATGATCTATATTAATGACACAAAGGAAAATTACCTTGAACCTATGGTTAGATGAACTGACACTTAGAATTTAACAGTGTCAGACCTGCTACAATTCTGTTTTTTTCCCTCTGACTCAAATACAAGAACAGAGTCTGAGGCTCAGCACTTGCCAGAAGAGATCTGCAGCTGATGTCTCAGCAGCTATATGGTGGTTTCAAGACAGAAAGTATTCTGCCCCACAAACAATTTAAAGATTAAAAAATTACCTTATCATCTTGAATTTGTAGAATTTACAGGTAAGGATATTATTACATATCTGGATTCCCAACTTTGCTTAAAAGTGAAGGCACCAATCCCTGATTGACTTCATTTACAAATTCAGACTGTCTCACCACATTTGTAATAAATAAAACCAACATTTTATGGCCTTTGTAGGCTCTTATTTAAGACACTTTTGTACTGATGGCACAGTGGCAAGGGACACAAGGCGAGCAGCAGGCCCCTCACAGCATGCAGAGCACACCTTACTTGAATTCTTGTCATACCTGCAGTATTTTTTCTGGCTTTTTTTCATGCTCTTTTATAAAGGCAATAAGGAAGTACATTCGGTGCCCATGAAAACTGACAGATAACACCTCTGAGAGAAACAACAGGTATAAAGATTGTTCAACACAATCTAGGTAAGTTCCAACAGCAGACTTGCTTAGAGCTAGCAGGTTATCGAAATGAGGAGGAGAATCACACAAAACCATCAACAGATTGTATCCTTACACTGAACCCTTTGCATCCCATCTCCACTGGCAGTCTAGGATCAATCAGATCATGGGATCCCCACTGGCAGTCAGGAACCTGCTGGTAACTGCACTGCTTGGAGGCCTGGAAGCACAGCAGTGTTTTGGGGCTAAGCCCTGGCAAGGAATCAATTAACATGGTGTGGCCAATTACAAAAGACAATTAATACCATTTCACTATAGAGATGTATCTGCATTTTTGATAAATAAGTGGTTAAACAAGTAGATTCCTGAAGCCCTTCAAGACTTCATTGAGCTGCAGGACAGAGTGGGAGAACTTTCAACATTAACTCCTTATCTCTTATACCCCAGTCCAGGGCTGCTGCAAACTCCTGCACTTTTGATGATGCCTCCTGGGACAATCCCCTCCCTGCACACATGAACAAGCAGAGCCAAGGATCACGGGGAACATGATCAGAGGGAGTATTTCCCAGCACAAAGCTGCTCTGCCAGCCCCTTTGGATGCAGGCAGCAGAGGGAGCACAGGGTGATACACCGTGAAGGACCTTGGAGCAGATGAGGCCCTCACTGACAGAACATCACAATAGGAGGGCTGAGATCTGAACCAGAATTCGGTGTGGGGAGAGCTGAGATCTGAACCACAGAATCACCAGGTTGGAAGAGACCTTCAAGAACACCGAGTCCAACCCATGCCCTAACACCACCTCAACTAAACCATGGCACTGAGAGCCACATCCAATCTTTGTTTAAACACGTCCAGGGATGGTGACTCCACCACCTCCCCGGGCAGATGATTCCAGAACTTTATCACTCTTTCAGTAAAAAACTTTTTCCTAACATCCAACCTAAATTTCCCTTGGTGCAGCTTGAGACTGTGTCCTCACACCAGAATTAGGTGAGGGGAGAGCTGAGATCTGAACCAGAATCAGGTCACAGATCAGGCACTGCAGCATGGTAAGGGCTGCATCCAACCAATCTCAACACCCCCATGGACCAGCACAGACAAAGGTTAAAAGGATCTGTTGTCATGATTAAACTTAACTGAAGATCTATTGGAGATGTAGTTAATGAAACTTCTCCCCACGAGGCAGGAGCTTGTGCATGAGTCGAAGATATAATTTTGCTTAGATATTTAAAAAAACAGAACCCAAGCCCAAATCCCCAGTTGTTTCAGTGATATTTCCCATGCATTTCTGCTCAAACAGCTAAATAGAAGAAATACCAATTAAGTTTGGAAGGTTTTTACATAAACCACAAGCTTTATGTTACAGTTGGGGGGGTGTGAAGTGTTTTCATCAACATTTTTCCTGATTTTTTTTCACTAAAGGCTTAAGGGAAGAATCAATGCTCAAAGTTTTTTCAGTTTGCTTTGACTTTTTAAGCCCAGGAGTTAGTAAGCTAATGTTTCCTACTTTTATGGAGGCAAAAATGTAAAATAAAAACAATAAAATGAAAAAGAAAAGGAAAAAAAATTAATCCAGATAACGAAAGCAATGATAACTTCCATTCTGAAATGACAGCTATGGAGGTTAATTATAAAATACAATTTCTTGTAATGACTAAACAAAAATAGCTCAGCACCTCAGACAGTATTGTAAACCAAAAGGAAATCAGATTTGAGTTTTTACGAGAGCAAGCAAAAGTAAAAAAAAAAAAAAAAAAACCCTTACAATTTGCTGTCATTGTGTCTTAGATATTGGCAGAGACGATCAACAGTAAAAAAATAAACTTTGTTTCCTCTAATGACAAACAGTTATCCTTAGCAGATTGGGATACACATTTCTGCCATTTTTCATCACTAAATGATAATACCAAATGCCATGACTTCTCCTTCTGATGGAGAATCTGCATAGGGATGCACAAGAGTAAAGGAGCAGTGTTACAGATCATAAAGCCAATGGCATGGAACAAGCAGGAAGAGATAAGAACACCAAAATGCATTCATGACTTAGCAAACAATATATACCTAAAGGAACAACAACAAAAAAAAAGCCTTTTGACAAGTCTGGCAAAAAACCTTTCTGAGAGAAATGAAAATATTACAGTCTTTTTCTCCAACTCAGTAAAGCTTTCAGGCACCCTTAAAAGCAGCCACATCTCTAACTACATCTCCAATCAGCAAACCACTGAAAGTTTCCACTGACTTCACTGCTGATCAGAGTGATGAACAGGCAAAGGATGAAGCAAGCACACACATTGTGAGCTGAAGCACTTGGCTGAATTGGAGCCACTAAATATAGCACCAGCTGCCACACAACTTGGGAAACTGTGCCCTGCTGAACGCAGAAACTCTGCCTTTGAATTAGCACCTCCATCTATTTTTAAAGATTTCAGGATTAAATACTTGCCCCACGTCATGAACTCCTGAGAGCAGATGGACAAGGCAGGGGTAGGATAACCTTGTCCTACACAAAACACAGCTGGGGAAGCCAAGCACAAAAGGCCAACATCCCAACACGGGAGAGTCAAAGCATCAGGTTGCATTTGAAGCTTTTATGGAAGGTTTGCAGCTTCACATCCAATCCAGCCTGTAACTACAAGGAATTGCAGTGAACCTCAGAGCAGTCTGTCCATTAAAAATATACATTTTGAGAGTATGGAGAGCTTTTTTGACACTGAATGGAGGGGACTATGCATTGAAATAATAAATGAAACCCAGTTATTTTAACCTGCATGATGATTCTTCTTAAAAACTATTTTAAGTTGATGCTATGGTACTTCCAGGTTGTTCAAGAGAGATCACTTATTCAATCCTGAAAACCTTACAAAGGCTGAAGAATGTGCCATTGCAGGGATGAGACTCTGGACATCATTAAAAAGAGGCCCAGAATTTTGCAAGCAGTTGTTCCGGATAGCATGTTCTGGCTTTGCCAAGCAGCATTAAATTTGCTTTACTTGAGCAGTTCCTAAAATAAGAAAACCATGCCTATTATGTTACACTTTCAAGCAGCAAAATGCTCAAGACACTTGCTTACTAATAGAGCCATATGGTTTCACAAGAGCATCTGGCAAATGACTCATTAAAAACAATCTTGTTTGTCTCATTTTTGAACATTTTCTTTAAAAACTATTGCAGCGTTTCATTATCTTTGCCTAACCTAAAATTCCCTTGCTATTTGCAAAGGTCATTATTTGCTGTATTACCTGTGGTGAAGAACAGAATCGCATCCTTCTTGGCAGTGCCATGATTACAAACTCCACTCCCTTGTCAGTCATCTTTCCTTCAGCAAGACCAGCAGTTTCTTTAAACGTATGTTTCAACATAAGTCCCATCTTATCACTCATCCTGCTCCACACTCTCCAACTTTTCTTCACGTTGAAGCCTAAAACTTTCCTTGAGGCTTTAATTCTTCTGCTCACAGCCCTGTTTTCCAGGCTTTGTTGCTGCCACAGGCTGTCCATCCATTCCTGGACATTTTTGCCACGGTATGATACTGGTGACTGAATTCTTTCCTTTGAAAATTAAACATTCACCCAGTATCTCCTAGACTGGCATTTCCTTCTTCCCATCTTCAGATTTCTGAAGTCTGTCATGAAAGGGTCCCAGGCCCAGTAGGAATCTCTTGAATAAGTAAGTTCCCTCTCAACTATTATTATTATTAGTGTTGCAATACATAACTGCACTGAAATAATCTCAGAATTTAAATAAAACCAAATTCTTGCTCCCACTGTACACAGAGGTTTTTTTACAATAATCCTGCTAATTATTAAAAATGACTGCACTCAGTGGCTGATGAATTTTATTCAAATTTCTGAGAGAAATCACATTTTACCACCACCAAGTGTTGCCTTGTTTTTTAATACTCACTACGACATGTGAAACTACTCTGTGGTTTGCAAGAGAAAACAAGCACCAAAGGAGAGTCTGGTCACAATTTATTCATCACATCATTCACACCTGCATTTTGGGTAAGATCCTGTTACACAAACACCAAACTCTGTAAATGCACAACACACCACAACTGCTAAGAGATACAGAAAAAATGTCATCAAATTGTACAATAAACTTGAGAGATCCTGTCCCTGCTAAAATAAATCATCACGAGAAAATGTCTGAACCTCAGAAGCTCTTGAATGAACATGAATTGCTTCAATAAACTCCTCAATGAGGAATTTTGAAAATTTGTTCATGTAATTCTTTACCTACATGTTGCTGATGATACTGAAAGTGTTTCCAATATGGTCTTTGAGTTACATTCAGTAGAACAGAGACAATGAGTGAGATTTCAAGAGTCAAGGCAAGGCTCACCTTGTTGCTGGCAGGGTACTGATGCGAGTGAAGAAAACAGAGGGCTCCACCTCCACGTGGAGGCCCAGGGCAAGGTTCCTGTAATATCCTTCAGCATGTCCTGGTCCTCCAGAGTACTTGAAATTCAAAATGGCTTCCAGTGTCTAGAGAAATAAAAGTCAATACCTTGTTAGCTGTTTTTTGCTACTGTGCATTTCAAAAGTTCAATTAAATTAGGCCACAGAAGTTATTTGCAAATTTGCTTTCCTAACCCATCCGTTCCATTATCTCAGGAAAAAAGGCAATCTAACAAATAACTGCAGCTTAGGCAAACAGTTGCCTAATCCTTTTAAAAACTAAAGAGTGCAGCACAAAGTCAGCTGGACTTCCCTCTACATAATTCCTCTCCATACCACATTCAGCATTGAAAAAATGAAGATCTTATTTTTTCTTAGAAGACTTTAGGGTTTATGAAATGCTGCACTCTTTCATACTGTTGAAAAATATTCACCACTTCATGATCTGTAAAATCAAATGGAAAAGCTTCAAAGTTTGGGGGCAGATAAAGATTATACAAAACTAAACCAATCTGGTCTCTCAACAAGTCGCTGCAAACTTATTTCATCTCCATGAACTAACAGATTAAAGTAACACCTAACTGCATGCACCTTGTCTTTCTTTGTGTTCGTTTTACAGGAAATGGCTGGTTAGTAAATATTAAAACTGAGGGTGAGTCTCTAGCATGAGTCTTATTCACTCATTGCGCTCAGCAGCCCTGAGCCTTTATTTATGTGAGGAAATTTGGGGCTTTGTGTCTTTCCCCTCGATGAACAGCATGGGAGAAGCTTCCCAGCACAGTCCCCATGTCATCATCAGTGTTCAAGCTCAGAACAACCCTTTGATTGATCCAAAGAGATTATTCACCACCTCTTCTCTCATTATGTTCCTGAAATACGATTTGCTGGAAGCAAGGTGAGAATTTGGGAAGCATCACTGGATTGTTGTTTTTCTTTCCCCCTCAGTTTTCATTCTGGTCCTCGGGCAGCTGCTATGGCCACATCTCAGAGCAAGGCAGAGGCAGTGCCAGCCCTCCACCCTAACATGGACATCACATATTCTGCTGAAGCCTATATCTGGAAGGACAGACACTTCTTAAAAGGGTTCAGAAACAACACCAATTTCATCTTTGTTTGGCTTTTAGCTCATTCTTTATAAAAAAAGGCAAAAAGTGCCAAACCTCAAGTCAACAACTTATCCAGAAAGCAAATCTATTTATCAGACACCATCAACCCTCAGATAGGTAAAAGCACTCTGCCTCTCAAGTGAAGATTTACAAAACAATTTGAGACCTGTTAGTTTTTTTCATAAGCTCTAAGGAACAACCCAAGGATTCTACAAAAAAAAAAAAAAAAAAAAAAAAAAAAAAAAAAAAAAAAAAAAAAAAAAAAAAAAAAAAAAAAAAAAAAACAAAAATTTTTTTTAAAAAAAAAAAAAAAAAAAAAAAAAAAA
>VWZT01015628.1:0-21654 GCA_013397055.1 Pachycephala philippinensis | reverse complement strand
TTTTGCTAAAACATAAATTCTGTGTTTTTAAAGAGAAATTAAAAACCCAAGAAAGGGCAGAAAGCACCTATACATTTCTCTGCATGCCAGTCCTGAAGCAAATCTGAATCTACTGGAATACTTCATTGATCAAGGTAGAATTCCTAATTTTTCCCAAGTAAGAAAAGGAGACTCTCCCTGTAGATATAGTTCCTTAGAGCACCAAATAGTGCAGTAATTGATAGCAGGAGCCCTGATACATGCATTATAAAAAGGATATGCATATGTAATGATCTTGTAGTGCATATGTAATCATCCTCCAGGACCCAACTGCAGCACGCACTCTCCATGCTAATTTCTCTCCTCTGTATTCCATTAAAAATACACACGGCAACCACAAAAGCCAGGATAAAATTCTTAACAACTGATTAAGCAATGAAATAAATTGTGCCTCTGCAGCAGGTCAGACCTTTATCTATACAAATACAAAGCCCACATTGTCACTCCTGGTAAGCTTCTCTATCAGTCTAACACACAATTCAATGTAATTTTAGCACCTGTGTTACCCAGGTGAATTTACACACCCGGATTAGTGAACAAGGTGCCTGTTGTGTTGAGCTCCGGTGCAGAGTTACTCAGGTGCCCCCAGTGCACACACACGGACTTCAGCAGCAATTCCTGCACCACACCAGAGTTTATGGAGCTCATCCATCCACAATTCTGTCTAGTTAAAGCCCTGAACAATGGAAGTGCTGCATCTCTTTGTAAAAATAGCACAATGGCAATGACAAGTAGCTGAAGCTACTAAATATACTAAATATAGCTCCTGCAGGCATATGCTGGGAATTAAATAGTACATTTTACCCCTCCCCAATCCTAAATCAGTAAGCTTCAACAAGGAATCTCTAGTGAATACACACAGGAGCTCAATAAATCCCCCTTAAGCTTACAAGGCATATTCTGAATCTGTGCAGGCTAAAAATAGCCGTGTTTATAATGAGAATGGAGATGTGAGCAGAATAATATTAAGCTTAAAGGCAGGCATGGTGTAGTCATTCTGCATTAACAAATAGGGTGAATCAAAGGTCACTCTGACAAACAGATACACAGGCTGACAGATAAAATATAATATCCAGCAATCTTGTACTGAAGAGCATTCATTTCTCATTAAACTCTGCACTTCCTAATTGCCTATTGCAGCCACACATTCACAAGTGATTTTGTGTGCATGTTTAACTGTTACTTCCTAAAGACAGAAGACAGGAATACACAGCATAATTCCCATGGACAATATTCCCTCCTAGAGTTTAAATCCCCTCTGGAAATATTCAGGAAATACAATACATAATTCTTTTTGTTGTATTAATCACAGAATCCTGCCTTCTTTAATTAAAGGCAAATTTCATCCAGGCCTCCTGGGTCCCACTATTGCAGCTGGATGCCCGAGGGGCTGATGCACATTCTCAGCTGCCTCAGAGGTTTTACCTCTCTCAGCCTGGGTCCCAGCACTGCTGACCACAGCTATCACAGCATCTAGTTCTTGGCTGAGATATGGATGAGAGATTAAAATTAATTTAAACACAAGTAACTCTTACGTGGAACATTCCCGTGGAGAGTTTTCCGT
The DNA here is from genome assembly GCA_013397055.1 of Pachycephala philippinensis. Lineage (NCBI taxonomy): Eukaryota > Metazoa > Chordata > Aves > Passeriformes > Pachycephala > Pachycephala philippinensis. The sequence continues at coordinate 20,051 of VWZT01015628.1, read as the reverse complement.
CTGCTGACACTAAGCTGCAGAATCTGTTAGAAAAACGTGTGCTAGGGACGAGGCAGCCCTGCATGATGCTCTTGGAGGATTGGAAGGAATGGAAGGGCAAGTCAGAACATACATTCCTCAATAACTTCTCTGATTCTGAAATCACAGAATCACAGAATGGCATCAGTTGGAAGGGACCTTAAAGACCATCTCATTCTAACCCCCACTGACACGGGGGGACACCTTCCACTATCCCAGGTTGCTCAGAGCCCCATCCAGCCTGGCCTAGAACACTTCCAGGGATGGGGCAGCCACAGCTTCTCTGGGCACCCTGTGCCAGGGCCTCACCATCCTCACAGTAAAGAATGTTTTTGCTTCTATCCAAACTAAGCCTACTCTCTTTCAGCCTGAAGCCATTCCTCTTTGTCCTATAATTCCAGGGCCCTTCAGTCTCTCTCCATCTTTCTTCTTGGCTCCCTGCAGCTACTGGAAGGCTGCAATTAGCTCATCCCAAAGCTGTCTCTTTTCCAGGCTGAACAATCCCAATTCTCTCAGTCTTTCTCACGGCAGAGCTGCTCCATCCCTCCAATCATCCTGGTACCTCCTCTGCAGTCGCTCCAACAGTTCCATGTCCTTCCTGTGCTGGGACCCCAGAGCTGGACATAGCACTGCAGGTGGGGTCTGACCAGAGCAGAGGGGCAGAATCCCCTCCCTTCACCAGCTGCCCACACTGCTTTGGGCAAATCCTGCCCTGACTCTGAAGTAAGAATGTACTAAGAGAGAGTAAATGCAGGGACAGATGTTGATGAACAAATCACAGACGTATACACACACCCTTCCAAGGGGAAATTTCTCTATGTGGAGACCACCTGGTTCTCCCACCAATGGCTAAGAACATGCTGGGTGCTGCAAAGCAGCATCACTGAATGTATTTCCTCACTGAAACCTGATTTCACCCCGTAGGCAGAGTCCCCAAGAGTGAAGGCACAAATGCTGGCAGATCCCTTCTCACTAAGGGCACACCCCGTGAGAGGTGGGTAAAACCAGGATGTGGGCACAACAAAGAACATGTCTCCAGCATAAAAATCTCACATGTCATGAAACCATAAATGAAGTAACATATAAAACCAGTCACAATCCAGAAAGAACTTCAGGAAAAACCAGAAGCAAGTGCTGAAGAAGTGGCTTCACAGTTGAGACTGACACCTCTGATCAGTGTTCCTGCTCCTTCACAAGGTCACCTCTCACTTCGGAGGGAGCAAGCACAGGGCTTTCTTTAATGTCTACACACCACATCTGGCTCCTCCAGACTCAGCAAACAAGTATTACCTTTCAGAATTTATCTGAGTTTACCAAGTACGAATTTTACAAAGCTCTACAACACTGTTAAGGTCTGCAAATGTGAGGGTGAGTCCTCCTCCAACCTTCCCACCAAAGCAACACCACCAAGCTTGAGTAAGTTCATATGCAACAACCTCAAGTCCCTGGGTAACACCACAAAGTTATTCAATTTTGTTTTTTCATGCCAAACATTTCTATGCTGTTTCACTCTTCTCACATACAGCCCATCCCTTCTCTGTTCCTTCTATTTCCACCATGTCCTTTTTGAGAAAAGAGGGTAAGATTGCACACAAAGAGAGGTAAGGACTCTTTGAAGAAAAACTTTTTGTTTTGTTCTCTATTCCTTTACTTTCTAATATTCTATTCCTAATATTCTCCTTTGTAGAATGTTTCGTGCTTCCAACATCTCTACCCTGCACTGCAATGGTTAATTCAGAGTCCACCACTGTGCATTTGGAATTAGGACTCCATTTTCTTCATGTGCATTACTTTACCATGCACATGTGGATCAGTGCTGATCTTCATCTCAAACTTTACCAACCCACCTCTGTTGCAGGATAAGCCTGTAATCCCCAAGAGCTGGTTTTCACGTGCGCTATCCCTGATGATCTTTGGCACGTTTCTAATCATCCTAATGCCCAGATCCTTTATGAGCATGCACAGGCCCAACACAATCCCAAGGAATTAGGCAGGAGCCCACCCTGCAGTGTGTAAATGGGCCATTTATCCTACCTTGAACCAGCTCAGTGGTGGAACCCCACTTTTATCTCACAGCACACTTGTCTCTCTCAAAGAGCTTCTTGTCAGAGTCTCTGGAAGTGTTTTAGGAATCAAGTGAGCAGTACCAATGATTTACTCTTTGTTCAGGAGCTCTGAACATGCTTCAAAGAACTCAGACAGATTTGCTTACCATGATGCTGCCCTTCCTTCAAAAAACCCATTTCAACAGTATCCAAACATCTGTACCTTATGTTTAACTCTGCAGTTTCATTTCTGGTTTTGCCATATTTACCAACAATGTGGAAAGTAACTCTGTTAATAAGTCTGCTTCCCCAATGGCATCATAAAACTTGTCTTGTCAAAGTTATAAACTTTTGAACCACCAGAGAATATGAAGATAATATTCCAGACTAAGAAGGAAGAATCACTTGCACCCCTCTATGGGCATAAGGTCATACACAGGTCCAAAGCCATCATCATTACCCAAGTAAGAATAATCCAGAGTTTCTATTTTACAACACAGGAATCCATCCCACAAAAATGGTTTCATGAAGATCTCAAATCCATTCACTGTTCAAAACACCCTGCTGAAGAACCCAGCTCCCTTCACTATGTGTATAATTTTTATTCATAATATTATTGTATTACACTCTGAATAAAAATTATACTCACACCTTAAAAAGATAAAAATCCTCCTCTGCAATAACTGAAGTACCTTAAAAAGAAACAATGCATCCAGCAAAGCAGAAAAAAAAAAATCAATTATATAAAAGATCCTTGGAACTGATCAGATTTTTACATAAGAGCTCTTTTGAATTCTTGGGTTAAAAAATCCTCACTTTTTCAGAAATTCCTCTGATTAGAAGGGATAAGCCCAACTAGTGAATTTTCAAAAGTAGAAGCAAATGAAGAAAGGGGATTTAAAAGAGGAATGCTTGAACAATTTAATCTATGTATCTGTTTATTCAGCACAGACATTAACACATAAACATGAGAGACTCAGCACTTCAGATTTTCCAGCTGCTACTTGGGTTGGAAACAGAGGCTTCAGTAGCACCATCACTTTTAAAATCAGTAAAGTTACTGAGCTAAATTTATCACTGATTTAATGAGTTTGATACAGAATGAATACTGCAGATTCCCACTCCTTAATATGACGATCAAAACTAACAGAATAAGAAAACAGTGAAATTAGTTTTCAAGAACTGAGACTTCAGAAATTAAATCTGTCTTCTAGCCTGGCTAGAAATGGGTTCTTCGAGTTACAGAACAGCAACACTTTCCATTCTGATGTATCTTCTGTCTTTCCCTGGGCAGGCTCTTTGAAATTCAGTAGGCCAAGCAACAAAACTTTCACTCACACTATTAAAACTGTCAGTGCTCCTATAAACTCACTGTTTGGATTCCCTCAAATGTTTCCCCCCAGTACCGGGAATTTGGACTTAGCTCTTCAGTAAACATAAGAAAAATAATTGCAGCTATGAATCAGACATAGAGATGACACTAAAATTATTTTCCACTCTTCACTGACCCCATTTTGGCACAATTCAGCCAGGTGGACACGGCCCGTGCTGGCCGGCTCCAGTCCCACCTGCACTGGGGATTCCTGAAGGCTGAGAATTCACTTTAAATTCTGTGATGCTACCAAAAAAACAGACAAATTTTCCAGAGGTGAAGGTCTCAAAGCAAATGAGAGGTGTAACAAAATGCTCCCTCAGAAACAGAGATTTATAAAGGACTCATCAATGACAATCTGACCAGTCTGCAGCAAGTGTTGGGTGCTGATTTCTGAGCATGAGCTCAATACTTGAACCACCCTAGTTTTCCAGCTGCCACTACTGACACATCTGTATTCTTCACATACATCAATAATGCTCTAAAAATAACAGACAATCCTACAAAAATAACATTTAAAAAAGGCTTAATTTATGTTGTTACTTTTGAATTCTCTCCCTCCAACAAATAGGACGGAAGGACGGACGGGAGGAAGGCAGGAAGGGAGGGAGGAAGGGAGGGAGGAAGGAAGGGAGGGAGGAAGGAAGGTAGGTCCTGGAACCTGATGTTTAAACCACTATTTTGATTTTATTAAGGGTGCTAACTTGATTCCCAACCTAAGCGGTTAGCACACACTTAAAACGATTACAAATGCTTATTTAAAAAACACACTGAGTCATCTCTGAGCACTTCATAAATATGCAGCAGGAAACTCCCAAACAGTGACTCACAACTTCAGAGGTTTAAAACATAATCATGAATTTTCCAACTGTTACTCATACTCGATTAAATCCCAAGCAAAAACCATCCTTGTTCTATGAATTCCACTTGACCACCCATCAAGCTCTGCAGAAAAAAGAGCACAATGGGAAAATACAACCAAAACCATAAAACTGGAAAGAGTGCTGATTCTTAACAACTTATATGGAAACACTATTTTACATAAACATACATTGAACATTCGTTACCTTACAACTGATGCCATGTGTGGCTTTTGTCTTTATCTTATTTTGAAGGAAAGACTGAGGAAAACAAACAAACAAACAACTTTGACAACTTTTTTTAATCTAGAAAGAAGAAAAACAACATGCAGCAATCTCCAGGTTTCTTCTCCATAAAATTCTATTTGTGTACAGCTGTTTAAAGTTGCAACTCAACAATTCTGACTAGATCTTGATTAGGAAATGCACTGAGATGCTCTAGCTACCTATTCCTACAGAATTATGACGCTAAGAATACATGTTTAATGGGTTACTCTGCTAAATATCACCGTAACACCTCTATTTTATCTTGAAATGGATTTTTTAAAATTTTAACATAACTGAAAATGTCATTACTGCAAACATTACGATTTCTGTAAAATTAACAAGAACAGCTTATAAACTCATTTTCCTAAATCTTAGTAAAACATTGGCTTTCTTTGTTAGAAATCATTTCACCAAAAGGCAAGTTAGTGTGTCCACGTTGTAAAAACCACAGAAGTGTTACTGCTTCCCATTTACTGCAGCAACAGCAGCTAAAAGACAGGAATCATTTTTGGTATGATCACAGGCAATTACACAATAGTCAGTAGTCAAAACAAACACAGTCTCCTATTCTTGAAATACTTGTATGGAATACTAAATTTTCAGACAAAAAAAGAGAGTAGGGAAAAAAGACAAGTAAAAGAATTATGATAGAATGGCAATTTTATTTTCTAATTCAAATTTATTTAACCAGAATGATGGGTCTTTGCTTCATTTAAAACAACAAAATTGGGTTTTTGTCTTTAGTTTGTTTGGGAGATTTTTGGTGGTTTGGGGTTTTTTGAGTGGTTTTTTGTTTGGTTGGTTTTTTTGACAGGATTAATTACATGAAAATTACATATTCTTAGAAATTATAATTAGATTTGTTTCTAAAGTATCAAAATATATAATTTCAGCCAACCAGAATTTCTCCTATGCCCACTCCTCTTTTTTTAAGCTCAATGATTAAAACACAGTCAGGAAACGAATAATTTAAAAGTCAGGAACTGTTTGGCAATAAATTTGTATGACACCCTCTTTAACAGAAGAAAAACAGTAATCAAAAGTTGCTTTTAAAAGTCAAGCAACAGCGAAGCATCAATACTTGACTCCCTATTCCTGCATCTACATGACAAGTGTCACACCCTGCTTTAAAAAAATAATAAGATTATAAAGAATCAAGTTGTTCTTGTCCATCTCTAACATTTTAATTTTATCACACCAAATGGTAAACAATCTGTTTGGCAACTTATGATCTATTTTTACCAGGTAGCAGGAGCGTAACTTCTTCCTATTGAAATAAAGACACACAAGAAATCAGTTTAAATATATCAACGTCACAGCTTTAATACCGGAAAAGTGTAAATTACTCCTAAAGTCTCTGCTTGAGGGTTGATTGGAAATTGTTTGCCTAAGGCAACCTACCCGTATTCAACCTATGTCAGAGAGAAAAAGAAGCTAAATGGTTTTAAAAAAAGGCAATTAACTTTTCCAAAGCAGACAAGAAACCCAAATGAGCTCTGAAAAATGAAATTTATTAGACTTACATGCAATATTACAAATATTTTATAATACACTTGTGCCAAGCTAACTGCCTTAAGCAAAAAATGTTAAAAAGAAAACATCCAAGTTTAAAATACCACAGGACAATATGAACCACAACATTATGATGGGACCTGAAGTAAGGCCAAATTTTGGAATAAAATCATTCTGGACTTCTGTCTCCTACAATCCTCTCTTTCCATCCACTAGAAGTTATAATTTTCTGAGAACTGGTGCCATTTAAAAACAAATAAATAGAAAATAGAACAGAATTTTTAAAGCTTTATAAGTAAGTTTCCCCTGCCCCCCATATTCTTACACTTTATCAGTTAACCTTGGTGATAATCCATTGGACTTTAAGGGGACATTTTCAGGACTTGGCTTGTCTGGATCAGGAAGATGCTTTTGTGGTCAGTCTCCTCCTCACTCTTAACTCTTGTCTTTATTCACGTTGTGGAGAGGTCTTGAAGAATGAAACTTGATCATTTCAGGGTGAATTACAAGGGTTGCATCAGGAGCACCATCAGCAGGTCAGGGGTGATCTTTCCCCTCTGCTCAGCCCTGCTGAGACCCCTCAGGAGAGCTGTGCCCAGTGCTGGGCTCCCAGTACAGGAGGGACACGGACACACTGGAGCCAGTCCTGCCCAGGGTCACCAAGGTGGCGGAGGAATTTAATAAGCTGTCACATGAGGAAAGACTGAGAGAGACTGGAATGTTCTGCCTGGATAAGAGAAGGCTCAGGGAGATCATACCCATGCATGTAAACACCCAGTGTGATGGAGCCAACTGGCTTCCAGTGGAAAGATGAGGGGCAATGAAATACAGAAAATTCCCTTTAATGACAAGGAAAAGCTTTATTATTGTCAGCATAGACAAATGCTAGAACAGGTTGCCCAAAGAGCTTATGAAGTGTCCATTCTTGGAGATATCCAAAATCTGAGTGGACAAGGCTATGAGAAACCTGGTGTAGCTGGCCATGCCCTGACCAGGTGTATTGGACCAGACCATCTCCAGAGATCCCTTCCAGAAGAAATGATACTGTGATTCTAAATTGGAAGGTGCACTCCATCCACTACCGGCCATTCAAGTCCATAATGTGAGATTAGAGACAGTCTGAAATAAAATCCCCCATCCCTCTTCAAAAGCATTGGCAGCACAGACATCCTTTCCTCAGCACTCCCTGCTTCACTTTCAAAATCTGCAGGTTTTTGCCACATTTCCTACTAATGTAAATCCATTTTGTCACCAGAGAGAGATGATGATCCAATTCTTGCTGCTCCCATGAGTGTCCCTGGCTGCTGAGGTCTAACATCCTGATGGCAGAGCTTCCATCCTTTCAGCCATTCCTTTTTTCCCCTTTCTCATCGTCACTTGCAAAAGTTCCCCTCGTGAGCCTTCTGATCTCCTTCCACAAAAGGAAAATTCTCTCCCTCTCCAGAAGGTTCAGAACAGGCAGCAGCCAGGCCACAGCAGGCAGGGAGGGATCTTCTTGCCACCTTCTCTGCCACCCAGGGAAGCCCTTGGAAAGAACATAGCCCACAGCTCCTCTTACCTGAACACCTCTGAGTTGGGCTGTGTAACACAGGTGAACGACTGAGCATTTTTAAGGATTATAATCAACTTCACCACTTTCAAAAGTACTGTGGACAACAGTCTGCACCATTCCAAGTATATTCCCAATTTATAAAAATAAATCGTTTATGCTCTCAGGCACTGAAATGCAGCTTTCGTGCTTGATTGATGGAATCCATGTCCATCGCTACCTTGTGCTTCCCTCCAGCTTCTCCGTGTGCTTCGTTACGCACATGTTCAAGCAGAAGAACTCCCAAGCTTTTCTCAGCAAGGTTCAGCCACCTGTGTCACTGACCTCTGAAGTGTTAAGGGAAATATACAAGACTTTTTTAAAGTTTATTTCCTAATTTTGCTCTAGTTTAATTCTTTCCAACTAATTGACATAAAGAGATCCAAGGGTAGGACAAGCAAGTGTTCATGAAATGTTATATAAAAGCATGGTACAGCTAGACAGCATTTCAGCCTGTTTCTCATTTAATATTTCAAATCCTATAGATAAAAAATGAGAGGGGAAAAATGAGAAGACAACTCTTAGAAATTTAAATAAAAATGGGGTTGCTTTCGACATATATAAATTCCACCTTTTCCATTTACAGGATTGCCAGTTGTCACAGGAGACTCCCAGTTTTGATAGACCTGTCATGTGCCCTGTCAAACAAACTTACAAGATATTGTAAAATGTGTAGAGGGAAGTATCTTTCCATTGTGGTGTGGGGATGACAGCTTTATGAACGATGTCAAGGAAAAATGTTGTTCTACAGAGCAAATATCTGGCAAGTTATTACACACTACTCACCCACTGCCCACATTACTCAGATGTTTAAGGCCTTGCCCTCCCTTTCTCCTGCTTCAAATTCAAATATTTTACTTTTTCATAGGCTATTTAAAAAAGATAAAGAACAGCCTACACAACAAACTACTTAAGTTTGATAATTGGAGAGGGAATAATTAGGGGGTTTAGCCATTTTCTGTATAATGGAGATTGTAATAGAAACTTAAACCACAAAGGTCCTGTAAGTGGTTGCATGTTTTCACTCATTCTCTTGAAGTAACAACACCATGTTATCTGTACTCTCATATTTTGAAGTGCTTCTTTGAAACATCTGATGCAATAATCAGTGCATGAACATACAAATAGAAACCAAAAATAAATCCCAACTCACACTAAGCGTTCTAATACAAACCCACGCCCTAGAAAGTTACAATAGATGCTTTTCACTCCAGATTTTTTGCAGCTCACAGCTATCTCTTAGTACCTGCTAGGATGCATCTTCTTCAAAAATATTTAAGGCAGCATGTTTTAAATGCTCATTTGCTGTTCTCTCTTTCAGTTAAAAACTACTATACAACATGTCTGAAGTTTTCCATAGCTGGACACCTGCTCACCTACATTTACTGAGATTCACAACTATAATCTAAAAGTAAAGAGTCTTTATCCTAACTAAGATAAAATTAACCAGTGGTACAGTCTGCAGAGAAAAGTTCTCAGTTTATACTTCTAAGAAATGGCCACATACAGCAACCAAAACAGGATGTCTAAAGAACAGTGCAAGAACACAAAATACCTCTCAACCCACTCTCTCAGTCACAAATAGCATGAGATTTCTTGAAAATGATAGGAGAAATGGGTGTGAATGTCTTTTACTGCACAAAACAAAGCTGAATTCTACGTATTCGGTAACCCTCACTGATCCTCTCTTCTCTGATCTTGTTCAAGGTTTCACTGAATCCAGAAAAACTTTCACCATCTCTCTCCTTCAAGTGTTTCTTCACATCTTCAAAGAACTCCAGTATGTCAAGCATATGGACTGTGAAGCGCTGACTTCAAAAGCAAAATAAAAGCCTGGTCCCCAGTCTACGGGACACATTCATGTGTCCACTAATTCTGCACTACAACTTCTATCACTGTCCAACAGAGACATCAGGCTTATCAGTACACTGTGTCCCAGATCTGGAATTCTCAGAAAGTACTGGCATCATGTTTGCCATCTGTCAATCAGTCCACAGGCACAGAGATGGCTGAAAGCAGGAGGTGACAAATTACAGTTGGCAACTTAAACCATCACAGCACTTCACAGAGGTGCTCAGGGTGCAATAATAGTGATTTTGTTCACTCCCACCACATTATTTTCCACATAAAATTTTTCAGCCAGGAAAAGGGAAGGCCTCGGGGTGACTTAACTGCAGCCTTCCAGCACTTGAAGGGAGCCCACAAGAAAGATGGACAGTCTATTTAGTGACAGGGCAAGGGGAAATGGCTTCAAATTTAAAGAGAGTAGGTTTAGATTAGATATTAGGAATAAATTCTTTACTGTGAGGGTGGCAAGACACTGGAACAGGTTGTCTGCTTTCCTTGATTTTATGAAATTCAGTGTTAGCCAGTGATATGGTTGATCTGTTAATCCATTTTGCTTTAAATCTTCCCTGATCTGCAGCAATGTGCCACCTTAAAAAAGATCTCTGTGCATTCACTGAAATGCCCATCATTGTAATGTAAAAAAAAATAATTAAAAACCCTGAATTATGTTAACAGAATTTGTAGAATTATCAGTTTATCAGTACACTAAGGTATGGTTGACGTATGGTACTGACTTCAAAGCTCAAATATCTACACACTTGTCTAAAAGATCTCCTTTTATCCCACAACAGACTGAGTCTTCCTCACTTCTGGAATACCTGTCCTGCACTCATCTCTAAGCCTAGAACTGTGAGACAGGTAATAAATTCAGGATTAATCTAATGTATTTTAAGTCATTATTAATGGAATCCACTAATCTGCCTGTGCTTTTAAGTGGTTGTATCAGTCAAAACATTACGAGATGTGACAGACAATTCCTGCATGCGAAGTTCCAGGTTGCTGATTTATCCAGAGATGTGGAATGTTTACTTCAATCAAGCTAAGAAGTTGGTGTCAAATGTTTTAATGTATAGAAAAACTACCCAGAAATTCAGCTTTGTGCTGCTGCAGGTACACAGCACCACACAGAGGAGAGCACAAGAAACAGGAGAAAGTATTGTAGTTTGATTTCCTGTGTGAGACCTAAAAATCATTATCTCTAAAAGATAAAAACCTCTTCCTTGTAAAAGAATTCAATATTCCAAATATGGCCTGCAAATGTTCTCACTTCAAATTTTCTGAGTATTTTAACAGCAAATTACTCATTAAATTCACAGCTAAACAAAATAAAATTTGGTTCTGCTCTTAAAACAGCAGTTCCTTTGAATGATCGTGACGGATGGTATAATAAGTGTTTTGCACAGCAATGTTTTCATGTTTTAATTACACACAAACTCAGCAGAGCTCCCAGGTGTCTTTTCCTGCACCAGCTCACAAAGGATCCCTTTAGCCACTGTTACTTTATCCACAACCCGAGAGCCTAAGGAATTTTATGAGGAAGATCTGACAAGCAAATAGCAAACAAGGAGGGCAAAAAGTTTTGGATGGACGTTATTTCCAGACCTCGAAGGGTGCAGGAGGAGGAGAAGGGCAGGAGGGGCTGCCAGCCCAGAGCAGAGATCCCCTCCTGCAGCCCAGGGATGTTTCCTGGGGGATTCTGCCCCTCTGCTCTGCTCTGGTGAGATCCCACCTGGAGTGCCGTGTCCAGCTCTGGGGCTCCCAACATCAGAAGGACGTGGAGCTGCTGGACCAAGTCCAGAGGAGGCATCAAAGATGCTCTGAGGGCTGGGACACCTCTGCTCTGGAAACAGGCTGGGAGAGCTGGGGCTGTGCAGCCTGGAGAAGAGAAGGCTCAGAGGAAAACTTAGAGCCCCTTGCAGTGCCTGAAGCGGCTACAGGAGAGCTGCAGAGGGACTTTGGACAAGGGGCTGGAATGACGGGACAAGGGGGAATGGCTTTAAACTGGAAGGAAGTAGGTTTAGATTAGATACAAGAAGAAATTCTTGGCTGCGAGGGTGGTGAGGCCCCGGCACAGGTTGCCCAGAGAAGTCGTGAATGCCCCATCCCTGGAAGTGTCCAAGGCCAGGTTGGATGGAACCCCAAAGAACCTGGTTTAGTGGAAGGTGTCTCAGCTTATTGGACTGGGCCAAAATCAAAGGAACATCTTCACACCACCGACACAGGTGGACAGTTTACACATAAAAACACCAACCCTTGTCCCTTCACAACAAAAGATTCCCCATAATTATTCCACTTTCTGGCAATGTGCAGTCTCGAGTTTCGCCTGTTTCCATCCTTATCACCGTCCATGAGCTTTTGCATCTTATTCTCTCCCCATCCTATTGCTGGGAGGGAGCCACTGGGGGGTGTCTGGCAGCCAGCCAAGATCATCCCACAACAGTGGAATTGTCTATAAAAACATAGTTCTAATTCAAATGTTCTTCTTGCTAAATCACAAACAGGTAATTTTCTTCTCTCTTAAAATGGCCTCAAAAATACTGCATTCAGTCACTCAATAGCATTCTAACACGAACTCACTTCTCTCCTGATTTCTTCATATTTATGAATTCATTTGCTGTCATAATTTTAAACAATTCTTGAGTCTAGTGTATTTAATAATAATAAAGTGTACACTGGAAATAACAAGAAAAACACAGATCTGATTCAGGATCATAATACGAACTCAAAAAGGCTAATAAATAAAATGCAGCATGTAGAAACTTAACAATATATTCTTGTACTTGTAATGTAAAGACTGTGAAGAACTAAATCTTTCTGGGTCTTCAACACTATGGCTCATTCCAGTCATTATATTTGTGTAACCCAAAAAACTGAAGCATTCAGCACTTCACGGATGTCAAACTGACAGATTAAAATTAACAATAATAATTGCTCTCAATATTTACTTTAAATTGTCTTTCCTAACATATTGCCATCGAATCCTTTATTTTCTGTCCTTTTCAAATGATTAGTTCTCCTGTTCCAGCCCATGTGTCATCATGGAGAACTGCTGACTTGGTCTAAATGCAAGCAGCTTGTCAGAAACATCACCAAACCTGAGTTAAATATAGGTGGTGAACCATAATAAATGTGTCACTTACACTGTACTGCACCTTACCAGTTCCGAAAACAAAAGGAACTGTTCATATTTTATATTTTTATTAAGTAGAAAACAAAATGTAAAGAGGGTCAAGTTACAGAAAGATTTCAGAACTGCATTTGAGTTGTGGAAAAAGATAATACATAGTTTAAGAGTCAGTAACAGTCTAAAGAAAGGAAATACTTCACCTTTGAGAAGGCAGCACTCTTACCTTGGGACAAGGCACTGACTTTATACCCTAGTATTTAAATACATTGCTGCAAGAATTGTATTTCTGATGAGACATAAAACCCCATCGTTTTCACACGCAGAGAAGTGTTAAACCTTCATGTTTGGGACAAATTTCATGTGGACAATTACATTCCAACTAACTACTCCTGTGATTTCAAATGTCTAAGAGTCACCAAAACAAATGGCACCACCTTAGCTCTCACACCAGAACATGAGGAACTAGAAGGTCACTGAGATAAACAGCGGTGTACGGGTAGACAGTTTTAAATGTCAGCAAGGCAATTTGTGTAGGATATAAAATGCAACTGAGAATTAAGCAGTATTTTTGAAAACTATGCTGAAAAGTATATGGGATCTTTGGTTAAGTCATAGGCACATGGGGAATGCATTCATTAACCCATGAAATAAACTTTTAAACAGTGGGTCCTTTATTTACTGATAAAAGCTACTTCCGTGTTAAGTGGAGTTGATTTCTATAATTTGACCAAAGAAAGCCCTGTTTTATGTGCATAATCTAGATTTTCAGACACCAGAGAGTGGAGTAAGGATAATTCTTCAATGTTCCTTACAAGGAATACTACAAGCACACAGGAAATACTGGATTAGAGGGAACCAGGTGAACAAGACAAGAAGTTTTAAAAAAAATTTGTACAAAATAATGACTGACAGAGTGCAAGAATGAAAACATTACCTAAAATAGCCTTGAAAATGGGTAAAGTCAAAGCAACACATTGCTTAGAACTTATTAGGCAACATTAAAAAAATACAACAAACTTGTTTGATCTGTTAGAAAAGTTGCTTCTACAATATCAAACATACAATTTTACTCATCAAAAAAACTTGAAAGGGTCAGAATAGAAAGTGGATTTTTTGTAACATATATATTCTTTTATACTGGAACTTTATATGTTTAAAACAACTCCATGCATCAAGCATTGGAATGGAACAAGGGTGTTTTGATTGTTTAAAAAATGGGGCAAAACAAAGACTTTGGAATAAGTAAAGAAATAGACAAGAAGAAAATAAAATAACTAAACCCTCTTTTTGAAATATGACAGGAAAGTTTAGCACTTACACTACAGTTTTTTTAAGATAGCAGCCACTCAATAGACTATATCTGATTTTAAAAAGTATAAAAGTACTTCTTTTATGGTGTAAAGAAGTACACCAGGAAAATAAGACAATATTTTCTTACAAGATTTATTTACTTGAGATTACTTTCAAGACACATCTTGCATTGCCATTGGTGATATAAAATATCCTGCTAAAATAAGCTATCACTCCTCTGAAAAATAGATATAATCACTGAAACAGCACTTGACTACTTGACATCCAACTACACCCATCTTGCAAACCACAATCATCTTGCTGAAAAAGCTTCTGAAGCCCTCTCTGAGGCGTTTACACACTTATCCCAGAGTAGATTTATAAATATTTTGTATATTCTGTAGTACTAAGTGTGCATTGTGCTTATCTTTTGGAATAAATTAGCACCTAATGTAGTAATCCAAAAGGTTGGTTTCCTTTAGAAGGGAAGAGATTTTCAGTCTCGTTTTTGATGCATCTCAAACTTACACTCTTCCACTTCCATTTGATATCACAGACATAAAAGCCAGCCTTTCAATGACTCCACTAAAATTACCCTACTTTTTAACCTTTGATGGTAAATTCACTGTTCTTTAAACATGAGATCCACCTTTTCCTTTAGTTAATAATATTTTCCATAACACCTTATTCTGTTGAACACTTCCATAACACGTAAATAAATGCACAACCCATTTTAATCCTGAGATACAAAACTGCCTTCTAAAAGAAGGAGCTAAACACTGCAAGCACATATTGAATATATTTGTTAGCTCACCCTTAACACTTCTAAAAAATTTAGACACTTTCAGCATGACAGTGAAGTCATTTGCTCTGCAATATGGTATCTCCTCATGAAGGCATTTTATGTTTTTATTACAGACATTTTTAAAAGGCACATTAGTACTTTACTTGCAGTGAATGCAAGTCATTCATCTGAAACTCATAAAATACACCTATGCACTGCTTAGGAAAGATGAATTTCCCAGTGCTTTCTCACAGTCCTCTGTTCCAATTCACTTAGAGTGAGGAGAGGCAAGTTTCGCCTCGATCCACAATTGCAGAAAGGAACTAGCTTCTAAACATACCACAAAGCAAGACTAAACACAAATGAGGTTAAATGTTGGGATCCAAAGCAATAATTCAACCTTATTTTTTTCATAAAGGAGAAAAGAAAGGCAGAAAATAGGAAAGTAGGAAAATGCCAAGAATGATGAGGAGAATCACACAGAATCACAGAATCACCAGGTTGGAAGAGACCTTCAAGATCACCGAGTCCAACCCATGCCCTAACACCACCTCAACTAAACCATGGCACTGAGAGCCACATCCAGCCTTTTTTTAAACATATCCAGGGATGGTGACTCCACCACCTCCCCAGGCAGAGATTCCAGGACTTTATCACTCTTTCAGTAAAAACCTTTTTCCTAACATCCAACCTAAATTTCCCTTGGCGCAGCTTGAGACTGTGTCGTCTTGTTCTGTCAGTTGTTGCCTGGAAAAAGAGACCAACCCCCACCTGACTACAACCACCTTTCCGGAAGTTGTAGAGTGATAACGTCATTTCTGAGTCTCCTTTGCTCCAGGCTAAACCCCAGCTTCCTCACTCGTTCCTCATAGGGCTTNGTCCTTTTCTGCCTCGGCACCGTCCAGCCACACTGTCCCCAGCCTATAGCATTGCAGGGGGTTATTGTGGCCAAAATGCAGGACTCAGCACTTGGACTTGTTAAACTTCATCTTATTGGGCTCTGCCCATCTATCCAGCTGTTCCAGAAGCACAGGAAAGGGGTTACCCCCACCATGGCTCCAGTGCTGGCTCACAGGGTGCCATGGGGGAGATCTCCATGGGTGCCATGGGGCTTTTCCCCAGGTCTCTCCCAGAGCTGCCCAGCCAGGGAGCAGAGCTGTCGCTGTAGTGGTGCCAGATGGCAATGAAGGACTCAGAGACACGAGTGTGGTCAGCAGAAAGGAATGAATTATTTAATTAATAAAATATGGGTTTTTATGTGTTTAGTTCTTTTAGTGTTTTCCTAAATGGCAAGAGGTATTGGACCTCTAACTAACTATCTATCACGGTGATTGGTCAATTTACACATCATTCATTTCTCTAGTTGGTATCACAACAATTCTAATTATATTCTCAGGTGCAAGATTAGTAAAGTCTGTTTACAGAAAACTTTATCATGTTTTGCATAGTTTCGCATGAGAAAGAACAAGGCTCTCACAAACTGCTGCTGAGAGCTGAAAACTTCTCTGCTAAAGCTTTTTAGCATCCATACAGAGCCACAGCAGCAGCACCAGTGGGGTGGGGCACGGGCAGCGTCGCAGGAGCATCCAGGGCAGCAAAGACAGCAAAGACTCCAACACTTGGTAGATTTTGGAGCACCCGTGGCAGGTTGGGCACTTGCTTATAGAGGGCTTTGAGACTGGCAACATCACGTCTACCTCACAGCAACAGCACGTCCATGGAGAACTTCACCTCTGCTCCCTTAAAGTTCATTGCCTACTCCCTGGTATCCAGGCCAAGTTCACCTGACGGATCAGGAAGTTTATTGCTCGCTCACCTGATGGATCAACTACAAGCTCTTTTAGTGACCTTCAAACAGGGTGCCTCATTTTTTAAAATAAAGCAGTTTCTAAAGTTTTTGTTCAGAACTTCAACTTTCAAACCTTCATCTACCAAGAGGTAATGGAGAAGCATTCCTTACTTTTTACTTGTTCGCTACATCTGCAAAAGTCTGACAGGTTATTTACAGGAAAGTAGAATGGCTGTGTTTGAGGTGGTCACCTTGGTATCAAGGAAGTGACTTCAAAATCAGACATTCAGCCTCACAGAACTTTAGACTTTGTAAAAACAGCTTGGTGTTTGTCAGTGAACTTAGATAAAGACCCAAGAGAACTGAAGAGCCCTATTCTCCTCTGCCAAGATGCATAAAGTCTTTCTGACCACTTTCCCTTAGTCCTTCAATGCACGGGCATTTAAAATTCAGGCAATGAAAACAATACCTAGATATTATTAATGCAATAATCAGTTAATACTGACTAATAATTAAGCAGGCTAGTGAAAATGTATCTAATTACATCGGTCATCAAATTAATGTTCTGATGCTGTCATGATGTTTAAAAAGCACTTGTCTCCAAAGCAATAGCTTGGTGAGATTTTCCACAACCAAGCCTGTACTTTAGACCTGGTGTTTGCTTGACCTTTCACATCTACACAACCCTAAAATCTTGGAGTAAAGCGAGTCCTAAACCTAATTAAGTTGGCTGAGTTGGGATGTGGCACTGACACTGCAGAAATCACAACCCAGTGCAATATTGCACAGGCCAAAGCCAGGCAGTCCTGTGCAATCTTGCAGGATGTTAATGTGCAGTCTCAAAAAAATGAAGTATCTCATCAGGAAAGAAAGCAGGCTCAATGAATTTCCCAGAATATTGGTTTTGAAGCATTACACCTGTCTCCCATTCTCTGGAGAGATATTGTATTATTATATATGACAAAGTCAATGTGCCTCTTAAAGGATTAAGGGACATAATACAATATTGAGACAAAAACAGGATCTGTAAATTGGGGGTTTTAATGGTTTTGCTAAGCAAGCTCATAGCCAATAAATACTGTTTCCAATAACCGTAGTGACTGAAATATAATTGAACATCTGTATAACTCCCCATTAGTCCTTTCTCAAAAAAACTACTAACACAAACTGTCAAAGGGACAACACAATTGAGAGAAAAATAAATTAAAAGGCTATAAGTACACCCCATTGACAGGAAGTTCCTTCAAAGTTATGGCCCTGAGACAACTACCACAGTACAGAAAAGGAGAGCAGTGTAAGCCACTGAGCCAGAACAGACAAAGAATAATATATAAATAAAGGAACTCAAAGTTCCTGTGAAAAATCCACATTTGGATAGCCAAAAAAACAGACTTTTTGCAGAGCATCAATTGAATCCTCCATTGCAAGTCAACATAATTCAAGAAGTACAAAGTCCAACACAGAAAAACAGCAGGCATATCTAGGGATTCCCTACGTATATCTAGGGATCCCCCATCCCTGGAGGTGTTCCAGGCCAGGCTGGATAGGGCCCTGACCAACCTGGGATAGTGGAAGATGTCCCTGCCCAGGGCAGGGAGTCAGAACTGGAGGATCTTGAAGGTGCCTTCCAACCCAAACCACTCTGTGATTCTGTGATTCTAAATACATGGCCTAGACAGAAAAAAAAAGGCTCCAGCCTTGAGCATTTCACGATGCACAAAAATGTACATTGCAAATACGCATTTAAGTGTTTTCTGTTCATAGCCTGCTTAATCAAAATTTTTTCCACAGTATAGCTAGAATCTCCAGAGAGTTTTTATTTGTTATTTGTGCAGGTAATTTAAGCACTTTTTGCTCCTTTATGGTAATAACTATGTACCTGATTATTTCAGCAACCAGAAAAAAAAAATCTAATCAGAAATGTCAACTGTGAGCACAAGGTTATAGCTGAGTCCACTAAACCTACCTAAATAAATTCTTAAAACCAACAAACTCTCACCATTTTACATCTGGAAATCAAATGAAAGATACATTAACATTACTGTAATGTGCATGTGCATGTGCATGTAATGCAAACATGTAGCTACACAGGAAAAAGTTATCTGTTTTCCTCAGTTATTTTGTGTCATTATGTACAGGAAAATCAGGAACTGACAAGAAAATAGATGAGTGCTGAAATTTGGGACAGTAACTTCAAATAATCCTAAAGACTCTACAGGACACCATCAGCCTTCATATAAACCCAGACTAATTGAAAAACGTTTAACAACATGTAAAAGGATTAACACCTAAAAACATTACACTAAAACATACAGCTTAGCCTCAAAACTCTGCAGAAGCACTGATCTCATTGGCTACACCCGTGGAAGTTGAACATCACTACAAGATGCATTGTAATGAAGCTTTCCTCCCTGCAAGAAAACATTGAAAAGACAAAGCCATCACAAAAAACCCAAGATTTTTCTTTATATGTTATCAAATGCATCGAGAGTTTTCACGCTTAAGAATGTTTTATGCAATATTTCATCCTCAATAAAATTTTCCACCGTTGCTATAAAAACCTTTGCAACTTCCAAATTACTGACTTAGGCAATTTTGGTTCAGAGTGTATCAGTTATAGTGCCTTCTAAAATATTTATAGCTAATAGTAATTAGAAAGAAATGGTTTCATGTGTAGTAAATCACTTAATATATTCTGTGCAAGGTTAAAACTTAATAAAATACCTGCTCTGGCAAACTGAATAATCACCTCCATGCAGATCACTCTGCTACTTCAAATTAAAAAAAAAAGAAAAACCAGTCTTCTTTGAATTAAAATGTCTCCATTAATAGGCTGATTTCTACAAAAGATTACAGAACTAGTGCTCAGCGCACTTATATCTTTCACAAGGAGTAAAGATAAACTTCACAAACATATATACCATGTATAAATAACATAAATCCTTCATCTTCCCACACTTCAGGTATACACTGCTAACTTGGCCATGTTCAAAGTATCCAGAGTTGAAAAAACAAAATACATATCTATAGGCAAGCAATACATTCCTTTAACCATTTCATCTCTGCAAGGAACTGCTGTATATAATTTAACATTTTGTTTCAAAAATATCTAGGATCTTGATAAGGAAAAATAAAAGAAAGGAAATGGGAGACTATTGTTCAATTTCATATCCCGGTTTAGTTGTGAAGTTTAAGAAATTGTAATCAGTTAATGCAGTTGAAACTGATCATAGAAGTTTAAAAAAATAACAAAAACACTGAATTAAATGGAAGTTATGAATAATTAATCCATATACTAAAGGCCAAACTGTTTATTTAAGGGACTCTGTGCTGAACTGAGTTTCCACAATCAATAAATTTACTGGTTGTCTTGGTTCACACATGTCCACTGCATTTCTTGTCCCTGCTGTGTCAGCATTCCGAACTTCTCTGCCAGGTAATTAACAACAACTATCATTAATTTGTCATACTTTTTAATTCAGAGTCTTCTACAGATTTCCTACCTTTTGCAGTTCAGTGGAAAAAGTCTTCAAAATGTAAGGGGAGAAAAA
>VWZT01015627.1:32296-43244 GCA_013397055.1 Pachycephala philippinensis | reverse complement strand
ACTGCCGGGCCGGGACCGGCGGGACGGACCCCTTCCGCCCTTCCTGCTTCCCTCTGCTTCCCTCTACTTCCCTCTGCTCCTTCCCGCTTCCCTCTGCTTCCCTCTGCTTCCCTCTGCTTCCTTCTGCTTTCCTCCGCTCCTTCCTGTTTCCTTCTGCTCCCCTCCTCTCCTCTCCTCTCTGCTCCCCTCCGCTGCCTTCTGCTTCCCTCCGCTCCCCTCCGCCGCCGCGCTGCCCTCGGGTGCCTTTCCCGGTGTTCTCCGCTCCCCATTCCTGCAGGGAAAAAACAGCGGCACAGAAAGGATAACGGCAACCACATCCTGTGTCGATACAGCCGGGATAAACCCGGCTCTGACGGGATCTGGTTTAAAATAATTTGATTTTCCGGGTAGTGACAGCGAGTTTGGCAATTGCACCCTTCGGCTGTGGGGCCGCAGACAAATCATTGCTCTGGTTCCGCCAATGAACGTTCGGAAAACAACGAGGGGTTGGAGCAAAATCCCGATGTGGGAGAGCCCAGAAACCTCCGTTTGCTCCTCGCAGGTGTTTCCTTAGGAGACGGTGCTTCCACCCGGATAAACCCGCGCTGTGTCCATCCAACAGCTTTCCCAAACGTTTTGTTGTGGAGGCCCTCTGGAGATCACAGAATCCCAGAATCATCAGGGTGGGAAGAGCCCTTCAGGATCACCCAGTGCCACCCCAGCAGCACCAGCAGCACCCCTAAACCTAAACCCTGTCCCCAAGGGCCACATCCAGACTCCTCTGGGACACTCCCAGAGACAGTGACTCCACCACTCCCTGGGCAGCTCATTCCAAGGCCTCACCACTCTGGCACAGAAAACATTTTACCCCAATATCGAACCTGAGCCTCCCCTGGCCCAGCCTGAGGCCGTTCCCTCTCCTCCTGTCCCTGTTCCCTGGGAGCAGAGCCCGACCCCCCCGGCTGCCCCCTCCTGTCAGGGAGCTGTGCAGAGCCACAAGGTCCCCCCTGAGCCTCCTTTGCTCCAGGCTGAGCCCCTTTCCCAGCTCCCTCAGGAATTCCCGAGCCCCTTCCCAGCTCCGTTCCCTTCCCTGGACACAAGGGACATGCTTCTTGCTCCAGCAGAGATTTTGCTTCTCCCTCTGCACAGCTGTGGCCTCGGCTCTCGGGTCCGTAAGGGATGGATCCAGGACAAACCCCAGCACATCCTGGCACGCTCAGCCTGCCTTCATTGGCAGTTTAGCCCGAATTCCTGAGGCACAGGAATGTCATCACCAGGATTTTTTGGCCCACGTGACCTTTGGAGCCATTGACCCATCTCAGCTTTAACATGACTCTGGCCCTTCCTGCAGCTTCCACAGTTTTGCAAGTTTTTGGGAAAATCAGCAGCAGGCAGCAGTCCCAGCTGGTGTTTTCTGCTGAGGGACAGGGGCAAAAGCAGCCCCTGCCCGTGCCAGGAGGTGCCAGCTGGGCAGCACCTCCCAAATCCTGCTGTGTCCTTGCCTGAGGGATAGAGGGGTCAGGATTTGGAATGAGCTGTTTTGGGAAATGGTGGAGTCACTGTCTCTGGGAGTGTCCCAGAGGAGTCTGGATGTGGCCCTTGGGGACAGGGTTTGGGGTGATGCTGGTGCTGCTGGGGTGGCACTGGGTGATCCTGAAGGACCCTTCCAGCCCCGAGGATTTCATGATTTTGTAATTATTCTGTGATTCTGTAATTACCAAGGAGCACACTCATTTCCCTTCCTGGTAATTAGAAAGAAACAATTCACATTAAACCTTCTTCAGTAAGCCTGGGACAGGTTAAAAATCCCTGTTCTGCTTTTCCAAATCCTCTGTCAGACTTTGCACAAACACTTGCAGAACCTGGTGCTCGACAGGGCAATGTCTGGTCAAAGGCTGGCCTCGATGATCTCAGAGGTTTTCCCCATCCCAAGGATTCTGGGATCCTGTTCCTCAGGGATCATTGGCGTCCTGCTCCTGTTGAGCGAAGCCCAACTCTCGCTGTGACACAACAGGAGCCTGAGCAGGGTAAAACCGCTTTTATTTCCCCTCATTTTGCCTCTGGCTGTGCCTCATTACCGTGTGTACCTTGCTTCGCACAAGCGGTTTCCAGAAAAACAAGCGGACCCGTGGTGTCTGCGCCGGGAGAATCCCACAGGGAGCCCGAAATCTCCCGTGGAGAACGAGGTGGGTTCTTGTTAGGCTCTGGAAAGAGGCTGGAATGTAAATGTGCGCTCTGGCTGCAACACGCCTAATTGCCCATAAATGTCATTAAGTCGAGAAATGTTTTCCACCAAATTAACTTTGGCTCGCGGTGTCTAATTAGCCGGAGATGCTGAAAGATAACAACTTATCAGTCACTGTTTAACAAACCATCCTTAATGGGGCCTTTTTTCGGGAGCAGCCGTGGCAGCCAGGTACGGCAGCTGGCGCAGCGCGCCCTTCCCGGGGCAATTAAGGACAATAGCCCCGTGCCGCTTCCCACCAGGATAATTTGACAGCTCGTTCCCAGGCCAGGAGCGCGCCTGAGCCGCAACTTTCCGGGGATTGGTTTAATAGTGGGCAGAAGCAACCACGGATTTTACTTTTCTTTATTTTATTCCCTTCCCAGCGTGTGCAAACCTCCCTCACTCCTTTCCCACTCCTTTCCCACTCACCTCCAGCCAAGGTCTCCCAAAGCAAAGGTTTTTCCATCGAAGTTTTGAAGTCTCCAAAGGAGAGGAAGCAGCGGGAAAGGGATGGTTAAATCCTTGTGTTTTACTGTTTAAATCCGGTGGTGTTCAACTCTCCAAAGGAGAGGAAGCTGGGGAAGGGATGGTTAAATCCCTTTGAAACCCTCGTATTTTGCTGTTTCAGTCTGTGGCTGAGGAGATGTTTTTCCCCTTTCCCAGAAGGAAGTTTTTCCTCGAGGAAGGGCGGTGCCCACAGGATGTGTGAAGGGATGGCACCGAGGAGGAAAACTCCTGGTGCATCACCAGAATGGATTTAACAAGGTTCTGCTGCAAAGTGGAACCTCATGAGGAGAAAAGTCGCACCAAGCTCCCAGAATTGCTCTGTCTCACGCCCAGTCTCTCATCAGAGCTCTTGGACTCCCCTCTGCTGAGTTTATGTCATGCTGTCCTTGCACACAGATGTTTATTCCAACTCTTCACATGATGCAGATCCCCTCCCATTCCTGCTTTTTCTTCCAAACTTTCTGGCCCCTTGCTCAGCCTTGGTGTAAATCAGCACCAATAAATCTGGAATTGCTTGTGCACAACGAGCACCTGGTTCTTAAAATACAGCCATATCCTTCAGCATCTCCCAGATGCTCATCCCTATAATCTACTGGATTTTTATCCATTAGGAGATTTAACACTCATTTTCCACTTTTTAGCCCCTCATGCTGGTGGTACACATTTTTCTCCTTCCTTTCCCTCTCCTTTCCCAAAGTGCTGGAATCCATCCAGACGGTAACAGCTCTACAGTAAAAACTGCCCAATCCTCCCTCCAAAAAGGGATTTTAACCAAACACTCACTTTTCTCCTTAAATTGGAAGTGTGGCCTTGCTCAGTTTAATACCTGATCCACCAGGATGTGATGGAATAAGAACAGAAATCAAACCCATGCAAGCAGAGAGGGGAATGCATTAATAATCCCCAGAGTTGTGTTATAAATCAGGATTATGTTCCTTGTGGCCCAGGAGGTTGTTTTAATCCAGACACTGAAAATTCCTCGTGGCCATGTGCCACCAGCAGGGACATGGAATCCGTGTCACCAAGCTGGGACCTCCAGGAGAGCTTCCACAGGTCAAGTTTAGGAACAGACCCCATCCCACGGAGGCTGGGCTGTGACTTCCCACTATTCCCGTTCTCTCCCCGTGGGTTGTGCTGCAGGAAATCCAATGCCTGGGAGCTGCACAGCGATTTCTGGGGTGCACTGAGATTTCTGGGGTGCAGACACCAGCCTGGCCACGGCCTGCCTCAGTCCTCACAGGAGGGCACTGCAGACCCTGGCCTGTTTGGGATGGGGGAAGCAGCTGTATGGACACTGCAGGACACGGCTCTGGGGTTGGACTGGGATTTACTGCAATTTCCCTTCCTATTCCTGCCCTTTGCCCAGCTCCTTTGCAGTTCTGGTGTAGGACATTATTTCTGCCCACATCCATGATTTCTGGTGGCACAGGAGGTCACTCAGTGCCTCATCCCCCTCCAGCCTTTTTCCCTGTGAGAAGTGGAGCTGGATTAGTTGGCACTGCCTGCCCTGAGCCCTCTGCACTGCGGGGTGTTCCTCTGGGCAGGAGAGGGAGGGATGTTCCTCCAGGTGGGAGCAGGATGTTCCTGCAGCAGGAGAGGGAAATTCTTCCAGGCAGGAGAGGGATGTTCCTGCAGGAGGAGAGGGATGTTCCTGCAGCAGGAGAGGGATGTTCCCACAGGAGGAGAGGGATGTTCCTGCAGGAGGAGAGGGAAATTCTTCCAGGCAGGAGAGGGATGTTCCTGCAGCAGGAGCAGGATGTTCCTGCAGGAGGAGAGGGATGTTCCTGCAGCAGGAGAGGGATGTTCCTGCAGCAGGAGAGGGATGTTCCTCCAGGTGGGAGCAGGATGTTCCTGCAGGAGCAGAGGGATGTTCCTGCAGCAGGAGAGGGATGTTCCTGCAGCAGGAGAGGGATGTTCCTGCAGCAGGAGAGGGATGTTCCTGCAGGAGCAGAGGGATGTTCCTCCAGGTGGGAGCAGGATGTTCCTGCAGGAGCAGAGGGATGTTCCTGCAGCAGGAGAGGGATGTTCCTGCAGGAGGAGAGGGATGTTCCTGCAGGAGGAGAGGGATGTTCCTGCAGGAGGAGAGGGATGTTCCTGCAGGAGGAGAGGGATGTTCCTGCAGGAGGAGAGGGATGTTCCTGCAGGAGGAGAGGGATGTTCCTGCAGGAGGAGAGGGATGTTCCTGCAGGAGGAGAGGGATGTTCCTGCAGGAGGAGAGGGATGTTCCTGCAGGAGGAGAGGGATGTTCCTGCAGGAGGAGAGGGATGTTCCTGCAGGAGGAGAGGGATGTTCCTGCAGGAGGAGAGGGATGTTCCTGCCGCAGGAGAGGGATGTTCCTGCAGGCAGGAGAAGGGAGCAGAGCAGCCCTGTGCTCTGCCTCAGTCCAGCACTGCTTCCCAACAGCACCTCGGGGTTTTTTCCCCTCTTTGTCTCCTTACTGGACTCATCCCACTCATCCCAAAACCTCCTCAATTTACTCATTTGAGCCTTTTTCCCTCTCGTGCCACCCGTAGGGAACAGCCCCTTCCCTCCCAGCCAAAGGCTCCCATCGCTGTCCGGGTTCTCCAGGGCACTTCCCAGGAGGTTGGGATAAAGTTTCCACGGGGGAATTTTCCTTTCAGAGCCTTTCCCTCCAAAGCAGAGATCAGCAATGGCCATTTTCCAGTGTTTTCCCACAGCTGCTTCATTATTTTAATCCCACTGTGACCCAAAATGCTCCCTTTTCCTGGCTGAAAGGTGGCCCAGGACACGTCAGTCCAGGAGTACCATTTCCTCCTAAAGCTGGGGACAAAGTTTTTACTTTATCCTGGGATTATCTAAGCCCCAGGGAGTGTTGAATCAGGGCTTTGATCTCAACACTATCCTATAGAATTCCATTTTCCAGGAAAAAGGCAGAGTCTCTGATGGTCTTTCTGCCACAGGTGGGTTGGGAAAATCCCCGTGCCACCTTTTTTTGGCATGATCTTATAAAACCCTTACATGTTTTTTGGCATGATCCTTTAAAACCCTCACACAAACAAAAGGGCTCGAGGGATTTTGAGCCAAAAATACTCCAGAATGGAGAATCCCCTGAAGTGCTGAGGAAATATTTGGGTTTACACTGAGATCATTCAAAGGCTTTCCAGGTAAAGAGTAACAGCCATTAGCACAGGGACATTCAAGGTTTAACTGTTATCTCCCAGGAAAAAATGTCCAAGGTATTAAAAAAATAAAAAATAACCGTTATTTAAAAAAAAATAATTCTGGGGAAAACTAAAGTTCGGCAGAAAATTCTCTATTGCAGAATTTTAAATACCCAACACATACAAAAATACCCACTGCTATAGAACAGCTGCAAAGCATTTTAAAAATGAAAATGGAATGAAAATTTTAAAAAAAATTAAAGTAAATTAAATAAATGAAATTAAAGAATATTAAAAGAGGTAGCATTTGGAAATTTGGATTAGAAGTGGCAGCTTCCACTGTAAGGTTCATCCAAAGGAAAATGCTGATTTATGTCCTGCTAAAACTAAATATCCTTCCTGGGGTTATCTTGATCTCTTCTCTACCTGCAAACTGCTGAGTGATACAGAAAGACAAAAAATAATAGAATTTTCTTTCTAAAATGACCAGAGGTTTATGTAACACCTCTTCTACATTCAGTTAAAATGATCTCGTTTGAAAAATTACCATTATCTGAATTATTTTTTTGAGCTTCACTGCCTTTCGTATCAGTATTTTGGAGAGCTGATATTTAGGTTTATGATGGGCTGTGATTGTCTCTGCAGCTCTCCCAGGCCGGCAGGGGGGACGCAGGGAAGGGAAAAGGTGTCGGGCAGTTCAGAGGAGGAGGAAATTAAATTCTTTATGGAATCATGGAATCATTTAGGTTGGGAAAGACCTTTAGGATCATCGAGTCTAACTGTAATGCTGGGTATAAGAATAGACGTCGTTTATCCTTATACGGATAAACTGAAGTCTCTCCGTGGAATTATTCATGAAATCACAGAGTGGTTGGGGTTGGGAGGGACCTTAAAGCCCATCCAATTCCAGCCCCGGCCATGGCAGGGACACCTTCCACTGTCCCAGGCTGCTCCAAGCCCCAGTGTCCAGCCTGGCCTTGGGCACTGCCAGGGATCCAGGGGCAGCCACAGCTGCTCTGGGCACCCTGTGCCAGGGCCTCACAGGGCAGAATTTCCCTCGTATTTCCCATCTAAATTTCCCCTCCTAACACACCCAAGGAACATTTATTTGTCCCTAGGANGGTGCCGTTGCCATCCCCTCCCGTGTCCATCCCCTCCCGTGTCCGTCCCCTCCCGTGTCCGTCCCCTCCCGTGTCGCTGTCGCTGTCGCCGCTCGCCCCCCGCGCGGCCGGGCTGGCCCAGCCTCATTAGCGCGTGCTGCTTAATTGCGCGCGGTCCCCGCCAGCTGCCGCTCGCCAGCCTCATCTGCGCACTAAGTGCTCCTAATTGTCGCCATCCGGCCGGGCAGCGCCGTCCCGGGAGCCGGGCTCCCTCGGCACCGGGAGCTTCCAGCGGGCAGCGGCCGGAGCTGTGACACTCGGCCCGTGTGGCACCGAGGGGCGGCTCCGGCGGGGACGGTGATTCCAGCGCGTGGGAAGTTCTGCAGCTCATTAATCCGTGCGCAAATCCCACGGCGGAATGCCGTCCCCGGCAGCGCTGGACAGGACAAAGGCGGAGGAGCGGGGATGTCCCGCGGGGAGGGGACGGGCTGAGCCGCGCTGGCTCTGACACCGCCGGGCTTTGGGCACCAGCGCTGCTGCTGCTGCTGTCGGGGGCTCGTTCCCGGCAGATCCCAAACGGATGCGCTCCTTAATCTTGGAGTGGAAGGGGAAATTCCCAGATTTCCAGAGCTCTTAAACACGCAGCTTGTTCACACATTGCAAAGCAGCTCCCTGTCCTGAGGAGTGGAGGTGTTATAGGGGATTAAATTTCAGAGATTAAATTAAAGTGGTGCTCAAAAAACCCAGATAAATAAAGTGATAAAAAACAGCCAATAATGTCAGAGAAGAGCAGATCAGCTGCAACAGTAAATGATGTCAAAAAGGAAAACAGGGCAAAACTGAGGGGTTTTTCTGTGCACAGCACATCCGTGCCATGATTGTAAAGGAGTTTTCCTGTACCCCTTGATAAGCAATTCCCTGATATTCTGCGAATGTCTTCTGGGGTTTTATTTTTTTAAAGAATACACAGATATTGTAAAAAAGGGGCTATTTCTGAGCTAAATCTCCCCCATCACGATCCCACGACATCCCTCCACCCATCGGGATCAATTTCTTTCCCCGACGTGCCTGAGCTCAGGGTTTTCCCTGCTCCTTGCTTCAGGGTTCTCCATGGAGAGCCTGCATTTTGGAAAACAAGGGAATTCTCCCCCAAAACAGACATTAAAGCACTGGTGAGACAATTGTTCCCTCGGGAATTCACTTTCCATGGGCTGCAATGCGATTTTCTCCCTCAGGCTCCTTTTCCCAAACCTGCTCCCTGCAGCTCCAGGTGCTGCCCACAGACTCCAGGGCACCCCACACCCATCGCTCCTCCTCTCCTGCCCTTGCCCATCTTTCCCTGGGTGAAGTCACTCCCCAGTGAGCTTGTGCTGGATCCATCCTGCTTTTTCCAGCCCTTCCTGGGCAAAGCTTGGTCTGATCCCAGAGCTGGCTCTGCATGAGGCAGGGGTTGGAGCAGAAACCTCCTGGAACACTTCCAACTAAATTCAACCCTCTGGAAAAGCCCCGCCAGGGCGTTCCAAGGCAGGCAGGCCCTGTGTGGGAATTCATGCAGGATTCAGGGAAAAGGCTCCTGTGAGCCCTGATTCCCAGGGTCACCAGCAGTCCTGGAGATGGGGACATCCCACCTTTCTGGAGCCTCTGGAAGGTTCAGCACCTCCTCTGACCGAGGTGGTCCCGGTGGAAGAACTGGGCACCAGTGGAGTGTGAACCACCCAGATATCTCAAGGCTCTGCCTCAGGGAGAAAATCCCTCTCTGGCAGAGTGAATTTTTCCCAAGATTTCACCAGGCCATCCGTGCAACCAGCTCGGGGTGGAAGCACAGCAAGGCAAAGCTGGAAGGGATTTAGGAGTGGTGCTTGGAGGCTCTCACGGGTTTACTTCTGATCTTTTCTTTGGCAGTGCAAATGTCATTGAATCATGGAGTCATGGAATGGGTTGGGTTACAAAGGAGCTTAAAGCTCATCCCATCCCACCCCTGCCATGGCAGGGACACCTTCCCCTGTCCCAGGCTGCTCCAAGCCCCAGTGTCCAGCCTGGCCTTGGGCACTGCCAGGGATCCAGGGGCAGCCACAGCTGCTCTGGGCACCCTGTGCCAGGGCCTGCCCACCCTCCCAGGGAACAATTCCTGCCCAATATCCCATCCAGCCCTGCCCTCTGGCACTGGGAAGCCATTCCCTGGCTCCTGTCCCTCCAGCCCTTGGGAATTGTCTCTCTCCATGTTTCCTGTGGCTCCTTCAGGCCCTGCAAGGCCACAGTGAGCTCACCCCAGAGCTTCTCCTCTCCAGGCTGAACAATCCCAGCTCTCGCAGCCTTTCCTCCCAGCAGAGCTGCTCCATCCCTCTGCTCATCCTGGTGCCTCCTCTGGACTCTCTCCAGCAGCTCCACGTCCTCCCTGTGCTGGGCCCCAGGGCTGGATGCAGACAAATTCTAAAAATCAGTTCTGGGTTATTTTACCAACAACCCCCTCACATTCCTGGGATGATGTTTAGGGAGGAAAACAGCAGGAATCAGGGATATGATCTGCAGAGGAAGGTGATGCTCCTCAGCCCCAGCTCCAGGGGATGAGTTGGTTTAAAGCACAGCAGTTAAATAAAAGTGAGCTGTGCTGGTGATCGCAACCACGGAATTCCAGGGGTGCTGAGGGAAAATGGAATGTGGCTAAAAAACCTGGAAAACTCAGCTTTTATTCAGAAATCAAAATATAAGGAACTTCAGGGCTTCACTTGGTGCATCCAGTGTCAGGAAGTGATCCCAGCACAACTCCCCCAGCCCAGGTTTTCAGGAAAGGTCGAACAAGAACATCTTGAGCTGGAAGGTTTTTGAACATCATTCCATATTAGCCTTTTTTCCCCCTTTTCCATCTGTTTCTATAGACGCCCCCAGCAGCAGTGAAGCAATGCTGCTTCAGGCTTCAATTCCTGCTGATTCCCAGATTCCCAGCACTGATCCCTCGGCAAATAAAACCAGAGTCCCTTGAATGCCGAAGATCTAAAGAAGTTGCCTTTTAATGCAGACCTAAAGCTGCCCCATCACAAAGCTTTTTCTTGTTGCCTTGCCCAGGATTTCTCTTTATTTCCCTTTTGTGGATTTATTTACTCAGTTAAAGATTATCCTGACAAAGGAGAAGGAGGATATTTTATTTTAAAAACATTTTAATACATATAAATTTTAATATTTTAGGATGGAATGGATGAAGCGTTTTGTGCTGAGGATGTGCTCACCATCCTCTGGGCAGTGTCAAAAAGACTTCACTGGGAGGCTTTAAAGCCTCCTGATTAACAGGAGAAAGTGGTAAAATGGTGGAGTCAAAAACTGGTTTTATAATTCCAAGGCTTTCCTAAATGTTTCACTCAGGTGCTTTGGTGCAGCAATGAGCAGCTAAAAAATCAGTGTGGGTAATCTCTATATACTGAAATAATAAATATTGTGTAAATATTATGTTGTAAACCCCTGAATTTTGCCACGTTACACCGAGAGCCGCGAAGAGTTTCAGCTCCGTTTGGTGATGAGAGAAAGGAATTTGACACCACGAAGCGTCTCAGAGCTGAGCAGGGGCCAGCGATCATCAGCATCCCTGCCTGAGATTCCGGCAGGTTTTCCACAACACTAAAAGCTCTCTCTAAAATGTTTTGATCACCGTACAGAATATAAATTTGATCACCGTACAGAATATAAATTTTTTAAAGCAATTAATAAAGTGCTGTACTGTTAGATGTAGAGAGCCGGTTCCCTGCGGATCCTCTGCTGCAGCATCACTCGCAGCAGCCGCACAAACCCACGCTCTGCACGCACCGACCGCAGCGAAATGGTCTTTTCTTTTTAAAAAAAAACAGCCTCGAGCGAAGCCCTAAACTCGGAAAGTCGAGCTGTCCGGAGCTGCCTGGCTCGGTGCGGGTGCGGCACCCTTGACGGGCGCGGTGCCGTGTCCCTGGCCCGCGGCCGGGCGGGTGGCAGGCGGCGGGACGAGAGTGGCAGCTTGACACGGCCCCGCGGGCGGGAGGAGGCCGAGA
>VWZT01015627.1:0-12625 GCA_013397055.1 Pachycephala philippinensis | reverse complement strand
GGGTTGGTGGGGGTCGATGGGCATTGATAAGGAGGGATGAGGAGCGATAAGGAGCCGGAGCCGAGCCCGTGGGGCTTCCCCGCCGCGAGGTACGGTTGGAAGGTGGTGGTGTGTGCGGTGTCGTGTCCCCCCTGCTGCCCCTCGGCGCGGCCCTGCGGTGACAATGGAGCGGTTCCCTGAGGCGGAGCGGGGCCGGGCTCCTCCGTCCTCGGGCGGGCGGGAGGAGGGGTCTGGGCCGCTGCCGGGGTGTTCCAGCTGCCCTCGCTCCCGGGGATTCCTGGAAGGCTCCGCGGCTCCCGGGAGCGCATTGCTGGCGCCGTGTGGGGCCCGTGGCCGTGTAGCGTTCCGTGAACCGCAAATGGAGCCCTAAAACCCGCCGGATTTGCCTTTGGCAGCGTCCCCGCTCGCTGAATTGACCATAGCGATAGCCTGGGAGGTGCCTGGGGATGGGTTTGATATGGGACTCGCATCAAGGCCTGATATTTGTGAGGAGAACGGGCTGCCGTGGGCTCTCACAGCGCTGCTTGTCTCAGGCGTGGTTTGCTGTGTCCCCCGCCCGGGCTTTAGCATCCCCGAGGGTCTCGGTGTGTCCCACACTGCTTTCTCCATGGGCATATCCCGGGATCCCTGAGGCTGGAAAAGCCCTCCCAGCCCAGCCAGTCCCAGCTGTGCCCGATGCCCACCTTGTCCCCAGCCCAGAGCACTGAGTGCCACCTCCAGCCCTTCCTTGGGCACCTCCAGGGATGGGCACTCCAAACCTCCCTGGGCAGCTCTTTCCAAGGCCTGACCTCCCTTTCCATGGGGAAATTGCTCCTGGTGTCCAACCTGAGCCTCCCCTGGCCCAGCCTGAGGCTGTGTCCTCCCCAACACTGTGGCAGCCCATGGATAAGGGGCTGCTGGTAATGGCCTTGGGTTATTGAGGATAAGTGATTTCCATATCCTTAGAAGTGGCTTATCCAGAGTATCCAAGCAGTCGAGGGTGGGAATAATGCTACAGCCACAACGTGGTTCCCTGGCTCGGGTGGATTCAGGTAAAGGGGATTGTATAGAGCTCCAAGGGCTGTCAGGATGGTGCCAGCCTCTGCTCCGCGGTGCCAGTGACAGGACGAGGAGCAGTGGCCAGGAACTAAAACACAACAATTCCAGCCCAGCCTGAGGAAGACCTTCCTTCCAGGGAGGGGCAGAGCCCTGGAACAGCTGCCCAGGGAGGGCCTGGAGTGTCCCTCTCTGGAGACATCCCAAACCCCCCTGGACACGTTCCCGTGTCACTGCTCCAGGTGACCCTGCCTGGGCAGGGGTTGGACTGGGTGATCTCCAGAGGTCCCTCCCAACCCTGACTGCTATGATTGACCTGTGCAGAGTTAGAACATACCTCTGCAGATTTCCCTGTTGTCAGTCAGTCTCCCTGCCTCTCTCAGTGTTCCCATGAGTTGCTTTCTGTAAATAAATAGACTATCTGCTTTTTTCAGAGAACTGGGGGTGTTTTCTGATGAACTGAGGCAGAGCTTTTCAGAAATATGAGCTACTGACTTTCAAAGCCTCAAAGCTGCTTTTTTTTCTGATGGGAAACAAATATAACCCCATCCAGCCTGAACCTGAGAGCCACTAAATTGATCCCAGGGCTGGAGCCCCTCTGCTCTGGATCCAGGCTGGGAGAGCTGGGGGTGCTCACCTGGGGAACAGAAGGCTCCAGGGAGAGCTCAGAGCCCCTTGCAGGCCCTAAAGGGGCTCCAGGAGAGCTGGAGAGGGACTGGGGACAAGGGATGGAGGGACAGGAGCCAGGGAATGGCTTCCCAGTGCCAGAGGGCAGGGCTGGATGGGATATTGGGAAGGAATTGTTCCCTGGGAGGGTGGGGAGGCCCTGGCACAGGGTGCCCAGAGCAGCTGTGGCTGCCCCTGGATCCCTGGCAGTGCCCAAGGCCAGGCTGGACACTGGGGCTTGGAGCAGCCTGGGACAGGGGAAGGTGTCCCTGCCATGGCAGGGGTGGCACTGGGTGGGCTTTAATGTCCCTCCCAACCCAACCCAGTGTGCGATTCCATGAACTCCAGCTGTGGGTGCTGTGGCAGTGTGACTCTGAGGTTTGGGAGCGTTGGGGCTCCAGGCAGCTCCCAAGGGATCTCCTGTGAGCACAGCCTGGGGTCGGTGGGGCTGCACTCACTGGTGTTTCCACGGCTTCTCTGCAGGGATTGCTGCAGCTCTGAAGAGGAAGAGTAACAAAAGCTCATCAGAGTTCTGACAGAAATGGTTTTCTCCTGGAATTTCCTCTGGAATCTCTCTGCCACTGATAGATCTGCAGAGGACATCCAGCTTTAGACAGTTGTGGAAACCTGGAGATGAACACATTTTATCACGTTTTCTCAAACATTCCAAGGTGCTGAACAGATAAGCTGCCTTTGAATATGCATCATGTAAGAGACTCTGTTGTTCAGTGTCCAGAGCCACACGGGAGCCACTTGTGATTCCCAGAGTGGGATTGTTCTTCCTGGCAGCATGGACAGCAAGGATCCAAGGTACGCAATCCCTCTGGGTACGGAGTGCTTTGAACAGGGCCTGGGATTAATTGCAAGGATTAACATGGAAAGGAGATCATTTGCCAAGTGAATTCAGCGTTCCCAAGGCTTTCTCCTGAAGGGAAGATTCTGAACAACCTGGAAAGTCCCACCCTGCAGGTGCAACTGCTCTTTGAAATGACTTCTGCTTGAGTGAATTAATAAAATGAGGGGAAGAGGACGTTCCCTTTGGCTGTGGAGTTATCAGTTGAACAGATGCACATTCCCAGCATTTATCCAGTGACTTCCTACAGTCCTGCCAGAACTCTGAGCACAGGGAGATTGATTTCTCAGATAAGGAGTTTTTAGTTCACCTGATTTTAACAGATTAATTCTATCCTGTGGTAATATATGAATATACTGGGTTAAGCTTGAGCATCATGTGCTCTGGCATGATTTTAAACTGGCTCTTTTGCAGAGAAAATAATTCCAGGTATTTTTGCAAATAATGTTAAATTAAAAAGCAGTTAATTTTTATTAAACCTGAGGGGAAGATTCTTTAGAAATAGATATACCCTTGCCCAGCTAATTCAAAACCAGGTCCTGTGAGTATTAATATTATGGGGATGTTAAATAGAATAAAAAACAACAGTGAAGAGAGGGAGTATTTTAATAGACCTTATGCATTAAAAAATGTAACATAAACTTCATAACTTCTTTATAATTAATTTTTTTCTAAGCTCCCTGTTGATCTTTTCTCTTTCTGGAAACATTTCTTACAACAGTGATGAGTTTATTTCAAACAAAGCCAAGCAAAGTTTGTTTTCACTATGTTAATGAAGTTGGAGAGAGTGGCACTGAATTTTCAGTTGCTATCTTAATGCAAAGTTAATATAAATAATCATACAGTGGTTTCTGATTTATTTGAAATTATAGCAGCCATTTCCATGTGAAAAAGGAAAGTTCTGTTGCCATAAAATGGACTAAAATTGCCATAAATTATAAGGATCAGTGCCCCACTGCAGCAGTGACTCTTTCAGTACCACTGCCCTCCCTCAGACACTGGAGAGGTGTCTGTACAGAAATCTTGGGTTAGGTCAAAGTGATTTATTAAGGTAATTCACTAGGAAAATTTAGTAAAATGTGCTTGTTTTTCATGTATTTGTAGGTACAGAAGCAAAATGTTTCTTTTGCAAGCAGAGGGGTTTGTTTGTTAATCTCCACGGGAGCCCTGATGGGTGTGCCAATGCCTGTCTATCAGCTTGGTAAGTACCTGAACCTCTAGATTAGAGAGGAGCAGTGCAGGGAGCTCTTGAATTCATTGATAATTCTGCTGAGATACCAAAGTAAGAGACCATCATGGTATTGTAGAACTCTCCCTGGAGTAATTCCCACAATAAGGATCCCTTGTCTTACCTGTACATCCTCCATTCTGTGCATAAAAATGATCAGAGGGTGGAGCCCCTCTGCTGTGGGGAAAGGCTGAGAGCATTGGGAGTGCCCAGCCTGGAGCAGAGAAGGCTCCAGGGAGAGCTCAGAGCCCCTTGCAGGGCCTAAAGGGGCTCCAGGAGAGCTGGAGAGGGACTGGGGACAAGGCCTGGAGGGACAGGAGCCAGGGAATGGCTTCCCAGTGCCAGAGGGCAGGGATGGATGGGATATTGGGAAGGAATTGTTCCCTGGGAGGGTGGGGAGGCCCTGGCACAGGGGGCCCAGAGCAGCTGTGGCTGCCCCTGGATCCCTGGCAGTGGCCAAGGCCAGGCTGGACACTGGGGCTTGGAGCAGCCTGGGACAGGGGAAGGTGTCCCTGCCATGGCAGGGGTGGCACTGGATGGGCTTTGAGGTCCCTTCCAACCCAGGCCATTCCATTCCATGGTTCTGCCTCCCTGCACGTCCAGGAACTCTCAGTCACATGTGAGGGTTTTCATTCCCTGCTCTGATCTTTCCAGCACTCCTCAGTGTCTGGATCAGCAGGTGAAACAAACACAGTTTGGCTGAGCTGTAGCTGTTGTGAGGAAGGGGTTTGTTAGGATCCTTTAATTCTGTAAAAAGGGTAAGATCATAATCCCAGAATCCAGACTGGTTTGGGTTGCGAGAGACCTTAAAGCCCACCCAGTGCCACCCCTGCCATGGCAGGGACACCTTCCACTGTCCCAGGCTGCTCCAAGCCCCAGTGTCCAACCTGGCCTTGGACATTTCCAGGCATACAGAAACTCCAAGTAGGCCAAGGCGGTAAAGAAGATTCCCCATGCAGTTTCCAGATGTTCTTTATTTCCCCAGGCTGAATTTTCCCAGTTATTTGTTCTAAGATATTTGTTCTTGGCTGTGTATCTTTTGTAAGAGCATAACACAAACAGTTTTGCAACTGTTCAACTTCCTTTGCTAAACTTGTTTGTTGAAACAAAGTTCAGAGGCAGTTTGAACTCGACATGAAGGGAATTTGGTTTGGGTACAGAAGAGGCATTTAAAAATCAAATAATGTTGACAGGAATATGCGAACAATTCAGCAGACACAAATTATTACAAATCTGAGTTTGTGTTCATATAATAATAATAACTCTTAAAATATTGCTTTGTTATTTATCCCCACTGGACATTTTTTTCCAAACGAGGGATTTCTTGCCTGGTAGGAAATCCATTGTTCTACATTTAACTGCAGTTAAACCCATTATTTGTGGATCTCCATAAAGAGTGTTTAAATTTTCTAATTCATGGCCCAGATTTCTCTTCTCTTTTCACAGTATGCTGACTGTGGCACATCTTGTTGACACATCAGATCAAGGCAAAAGAGAGTTTTGAGGAAGATAAGGAAGGAACTTCCCAGATTTTCCCATGGAATTCATGTAAAACTGAGGAGAAATGTGTTTGAAATTAAAGTAGTGACTGCTTTGGCCAACTGAGTGTGGGAGTCGGCATCTCCTGAGTCAGAGGAATGACCACAAAATGCCTTAAAATAAGAACAGGAAGTTTGTCCTTTTTGCCCTCAAAGAAGAGAGGCTGAAGGATCTTGGGGAAAAAAAGATTAGAGGAGTCAGAAAAACAATTTCAAGTGACTTGAAGCACTGTGTTGAAAAGATGGGAATGATGAAAAGCTGGGTTGGTCAAGGAAAAGAATCCTGGATGCAGTGAGACCCGGGATGGATCACAGTCTCCTAGGGAGGTTTTACAGGAAGATGCATGAGCCTCTGGAATGGCAGGATTGCCCAGGGAAGCTGTGGCTGCTCCTGGATCCCTGCAAGTGTCCCAGGCCAGGTTGAAGCACCCTAGGACAGTGGAAGATGTCCCTGCCCATGGCAGGGGTGGAATTGGATGATCTTTAAGGTCCTTTCCAACCCAAACCATTCTGGGATCTATGAGGATGAGTCAAGCAATAATGGGATAATTTCCCAGAGCAGTCCTAAAATTCTTGTGATGGCTTGAAAAGGTGTTTGAAATAGAGTCAGAGTCCTCTAAGACATGATTTGATGAGAACATCTTGGATGTTTTTGCTGACACTGAGTCTTGAACCTCGCATGCAGGGAGCAGCGTAGGGATCCAAGAACCAGCTCCTCAGTGCCCCGGGTTCATGGACACTTCTCCCAGGCTCTGGAGAAGAGGGAAGTGTAGGAAAGTTGTAGGAAGATGTGAAAGAAAGTAACAGTTCCACCAGGGAACACTGAGTACAAACCTAATTGTTGCAAATGAGTATTTGCAGTAAAAATCAGATCCTGTGGATACACCAGTGCATTAATACAGAGTTTCAATTTCCAGTGTACCTCACCTTTCTGTCTACAGCTGTTTGCAGCCTGCCTGGTAAGAGTTTTATCATCTTTAAAATGCTTTTCCTAACACATTTCATAGCTTGCACATCCTCACCAAGCATCATTTTGAAACTTCATGCTTTTTGGAGAAAGAACTTACAGGAATGTAATCCATGTGCACAGTGCTTTGCCTTGCTGTGTCTGTTGTGCTGAGCTCTCCCCTGTGGCTGCTTTTTGGGGGCAAATCCTGAGCTGCTCTACATGGGTTTATTTATTAGAATTGTTAGAAAGCTCAGGGTTGTTTGTTGGGGGTTTTTTTGTTATTATTTCCTTTCTAGAAAGAATTTTGGAAGGGCTTCCTTACAACCTCCAGATGGATTCCCACAATTTCCAGCACATTTTGTCCTGGCAGGCAGAACATGACCCAGCTGTGCCAGCATCCTACAATGTGCTGTACAGAGACCGCAGGCAAGTCACACAAAATAAGGCACAAATTTTATTTTTAATGATTATTGACCCAAAGAGGAGGGAGGTGGTAGAGTCCCCATCCCTGGAGGTGTCCAGGGAAGGGCTGGAGGTGGCACTCAGTGCTCTGGGCTGGGGACAAGGTGGGCATCGGGCACAGCTGGGACTGGCTGGGCTGGGGGGGCTTTTCCAGCCTCAGGGATTCTGGATTCTCTGAAAATACTAAAGCTGAGGTTTTCTCTTTTTCATGGGTTTCTTCTTGTTTTTTCTGGGTTTTTTCCCTGAGAAATGGTCTCCTCATGCTCCCATTGTTTCTCATATCAGAGAATTGAGACTATTTTGCTCTTTTCTGCAGGAGCAGGAACTGGATGAGTGCTAAGCAGTGTTCAGGTATTGCCCAGCTCTCCTGTGATCTGACAGAGGAGTTCAAGAACAGATCTGAGTATTATGCATTTGTTCAGAGCATTGGAGGGACTCGGGTGCTCAATTCCTCTGTGCTGCTTTTTGTGCCATTTGGTCAGAGTAAGTTCTCTCTCTGCATCTCTTCTTTTTGTAGTTTTTATTTAACAGCTGACACCTGAATTATGTTCTGCTACCTTTGCTGTAAGACTCCAGACTGACTGGATTGGTGGCTATTTGTATGTAGTATTTCATATATCTGTTACAAAGCTTTAAATATATAGATAAGTTTCTAAAATGAGTAGTTCTGATTAGTAGTTCTGACAAAGGAGTGAGGCTCTGGTTTTGAAATAAATATATATATACATTATAAATATAAAAAAAATACAGTTGTGCATTGACAAACACAAAGTAAAAATCTCTGAACTGTGTAAGATACATCATTTTAAAAAAACCATTGTTTTTGTGTCTTCAGATAGTGAATGTTGAGTTAAAAAATGCCAGGCCTGCACCAGGTGTAGGGAAGAGATTTGTTGTTTCTCCATCAATCTGCCCTTTTCCCTGTTGAAGACGCTTGTCTTTAATTCCAGAGGTGGCTTCACCCTTGGCTCTGCTCAAAATTCAATTTTGAGCTAACAGAGGCAGAAATGGAGGAACAGTTGGAGGACCATGGAGGATAAACTGGTTGTGTTCCCTCTGAATTCATCAGAGGCAGCTCCTTGTGTCCACTTGCAGTG
Source organism: Pachycephala philippinensis (assembly GCA_013397055.1). Lineage (NCBI taxonomy): Eukaryota > Metazoa > Chordata > Aves > Passeriformes > Pachycephala > Pachycephala philippinensis. The sequence continues at coordinate 4,797 of VWZT01015627.1, read as the reverse complement.
TCAGAAATGAGGGAACATTGGAGGGGATGGGGAGAATGGGCACAAGGGTGACTGAAGGACTGGAGAACATCCCTGAGGAGGAGCCCTGCTGTCCCTCAGCAGCTGGTTTAACAAAAAGGACAGGACCCAGGGAATGGCTTCCCAGTGCCAGAGGGCAGGGCTGGATGGGATATTGGGCAGGAATTGTTCCCTGGGAGGGTGGGGAGGCCCTGGCACAGGGTGCCCAGAGCAGCTGTGGCTGCCCCTGGATCCCTGGCAGTGCCCAAGGCCAGGCTGGACACTGGGGCTTGGAGCAGCCTGGGACAGGGGAAGGTGTCCCTGCCATGGCAGGGATGGCACTGGATGGGCTGTAAGGTCCCTCCCAACCCAAACCATTCCAGGATTCTATTCTGTACTTTAACCTCAGCTTTCATCTCAGGTCCAAGGTTCACATCTCTGAAGCTGAAGCAAAGCCTCTGTCCCCTTTCTGCTTCTTCCCTCCACTCCTTTTCCTTTAAAATCTGGCCATGTGGGAAATGATGGTTTGGCTGTGGAACTTGAATGTTGCAAGCCCTTGTGGATTTACAGCAGTGGCCCCTCTGGAGTGTGCTGAGGCAGCTCCGTATCCATCACAGAAATACAATTGGTACTGGATAAAGTGTGTATTTTTTCCATCATTTTTTCCTCTTTCTTGTTTTCCAACAGCAACTCTGGGACCACCAGAAGTGAACATCACTTCCTGTCCAAACTGCATCAATGTCACCATAAAGCTGCCAACCTCTCACTTCAGAGACAAGGGAAAGCTGCTGTCTTTAATTGATATCTATCATGAGCTGGATTATAATATCACACTGAAATCAGTGGATGGAGAGCATAAGGTAGGGAGATTCGGGGTTTAGTTGTGCTTTAGGGGTGGAACACAGAGGGCATAAAATGGCTCTGATGGTTACAAGTTCCCAAAAACAAACATGTGAATAGAAGCAAAAGAAAACACAGAACTAGATCCCTTAGAAGAAAAGAGAGACAGTGGCCAACAGAATCTGAGCTTCCTTTCACTGCAGGGGAGCAGGTCTGGAGGAGTGAGCAGGGATCTCTTCTTAGCCAGTAACTGACTTCAAAACATTGTTTTTCCTGGCAGAGGCCGCGGCAGAAAACCACTGAAGAAGTGTTTAGTACTGTCATTGAAGAATTGTACCCCAGCAGGAATTACTGTGTATCTGTGGAGGTCACTGCATCCGTGAACAGACATTCCACTCCTTCCCCCTGGAAATGTATCACTGCAGACTCGGAGGCTCGGCAAGGTAAGGGAGCTGTGGGGCACGAGGGGTTGGTCTGAGTGTGCAATGTTTTCTTTTGGTGTAGGGGCATTTACAGTTCAATCCTGAAAAACAATAGGTGATCACAGAGTCATGGAATATCCTGAGTGGGAAGGACCCCCAAGGATCACTGATCCAAGCCCTGTCCCTGCCCAGACCCCCCAATAATCCCAGCCTGGGCATCCCTGGCAGCTCCTGGAGCTCTGGCAGCCTCGGGGCCGTGCCCATTCCCTGGGGAGCCTGGGCAGTGCCCAGCACCCTCTGGGGGAACAACCTTTCCCTGCTCTCCAGCCTGAGCCTGCCCTGGCCCAGCTCCAGCTGCTCCCTGGGTGCTGTCCCTGTCCCAGGAGCAGAGGTTGGAGCCTTGGTGTCAGAGAGAAACATTCCAAGAGAGAACCGTTGTGGGTATCTAGGAGTGAAAAATAAAACCCCATCGACTTTGGGGAAACAAATCTCTTAGCAATCCCCTGAGCCATACAGATCTCCACTAACTCTGCATAAAGAGGGAGTAACTTCTTCATAAAGAGGGAGTAACTTCTTTTTTAATTCCTGAATCTAATTTGAGATTTGGACTTGTTTTGACTTTGACTTTCACAGATCCCTTCTAACCAAAATTATTGCGGAGTCCTAATAACTGTTGTGACTGTGAGATCTGAAATGTGGTCATGGGACACTTCATCCATGTGTATTTATTTGATTTTTTCACTCCAGGGTATCATGAAGTGGCAGTGGCAGGTGCTGTCTGTGTCTCATTGATCATTGCTGCACTCCTGAAGTGTGTGCATGCAGCAGGTTTTATTCTCCCGAAGATCTCCTTTCCTCAGACCTTGGTATGTAACAGTTCTCAGATGTGCCCTTTCTGGTTGGCAGGAGGAAGTTTAACAGCTGGAATTTCAATGCTGTGCTTTAGGTACAGGTTATGTAAGAGCACAGAATGTTTGCATTTGCAGTTTACCTCAGTCAAAGACAATCCATAGGCTGCTGAGTTTTGTCTGATCTTCAGAACAAATACTCAAAACCCTTTCTTGCTACTTGTGTGACAAGTTACTGATGGAGAGGATCATCCCACCCTGCTCAGGGGGAATATCCAGGAATATTCCACCCAGCTCTGGTCCCCACAGGGCATAAAAGGTGTGACAGGCTGGAGAGGGCCCAGAGCAGGGCCAAGGGGTTGAGCAGAGGACTGGATAACCTGCCCTTTGAGGAGAGACTGGAGGAGTAGTTCTTCCACTGTTTAATAATGATAAAATAACCTCCCTTGGACTTTCTCCATGATCAAGTGTTTTAGCACTTGAGGGAGCCAGTCACAGCCAGCTAATTTTTTATTTTTGTAGACTGAACTGCCACTAAATGTCAAGCAAAAATAACAATATTTCTTGTTTCTATCCTTTATCTTTGCTTGCTTGTTTTATTTTTTACAGTCTCTGACTTCTTTTACATTTAATTCTGTAGGGTTTGTCAGCATAAGTATTTTCCATTTTCTACAGACATACCCAGAGCAGATTGGTATTGCTTCTTTCTAAGACTTTTGCCTCATGTTTCTGTCCTTTGCTGTGTCATTACTTTCACATTCCAACAATTGCTGAACACGTTACAAAGGAGTGTCTAAGGTTTATTTACTTTTTATTGTCCATGTGATTAATGCTTCAAATATTGAATAATCCTCTGAAGTGCAGACCGAAGATGGGGCTTGGGATGTTAAAATGGTGAAAATTGTTTCAAAAGATAATTTCTAAAGGACATGAAAATTGATCAGCCGTGATAGGTGACTGCAAGAGTTCAGAGAGAGTGGCAAGACCTCACCTCACCCTTTGAGGGTGGGAAGGCCCTGGCACAGGGTGCCCAGAGCAGCTGTGGCTGCCCCTGGATCCCTGGCAGTGCCCAAGGCCAGGTTGGACATTGGGGCTTGGAGCAGCCTGGGACAGTGGAAGGTGTCCCTGCCATGGCAGGGGATGGGAATGCGATATATTTTTAAGATCCCTTCCCACCCAAACCATTCTGGGATTCTGAGATGTTCAGGAATGGAGAAGAAGGAACAATCCTAGATAGCCTGAACTCTGCAGAAAAAGCCAAAACACGGAAGGAATCATTTGTTTCACAGCCTCATGACTGGAGGTTGTTTGGGGTATTTTTCATGGTTTTCTGTGCATGTGTGCAAATGTGACCGAATTAATTTAATTCCTTTTACTCTTCCAGGCATGTATCAGGAAGTTGGCCTACTCACCTTGGGTGTTTGAGTCAGAAGATGTGGCCTCTGTGGAGATCATCCCCAGAGAGGTGAAAAGCAAGGCCAGGGGGTGCAGAGGCAGTGCCGGTGATGACAGTGACAGTGACAGCAGTGACAGTGACGGCAGTGCCCTGTGTGACCATGACTATGCGAGGCGTGTGGGGCTGGGCAGGGGCACGGTCCCCCAGGGCTGTGGCAGCCCCGGCACCCCGGTGCAGTACTCGGTGAACAGCACCTGTGAGCACAGCAGCAGCCAGGCCGGGGACATCCCAGCTGCTGAGCCAGAGGAGTTCCAGGAGCACGAGGGGGACCCTGAAGGAGACAGAGATGCCAGGAGTGAGTTACTGAACCCTTTCTCTGAGGGCAGCTGTAGCTCACAGGGGAACAGTGAGTGCTTCACCATCAACTTACACACGGTGCTGCTGGGAAGCCTGGAGCAGGACGGGCACAGCTCTGCTGCTGCTCCCTCTTCCCAGGAAGATGCAGGTGAGTGGCACTGTGCTCATGCTCTGGAAGCAAAGCTGCTGGAGGACACTGCAAGTGTGCAGGAAGCACCTTGTTCTAATGACTTCCATGAGTGGCAAAACTCCTCCTCTTCTTCTGAGGAAAGTGACTCTTCGGACTCAGACACCGAGCACATAACAGGGTACATGAGGAGATGAAGAGGGGTGAACTGCTGTTACTTTATAACATAGGAATCCGTGTTGTCCAACTTTTATTTCTGCACTAAACACACAGATCTTGTCCTTTCATTAACATCCTGTGAGCTGGACTTCTACAGAAAGAGCTGGGGGTGTTTGTCTGGAGAAGGATCCAGAGAGACGTTAGAGGCCTTTGCAGTGCCTGAAGGGGCTCCAAAAGAGGGGGTTTGGACAAGGGATGAAGGGACAGGACACAGGGAATGGCTTCAAACTGACAGAGGGCAGTTTTGGATTAGAAATTGTTCCCTGTGAGGGTGGGGAGGCCCTGGCACAGGGTGCCCAGAGCAGCTGTGGCTGCCCCTGGATCCCTGGCAGTGCCCAAGGCCAGGCTGGACACTGGGGCTTGGAGCAATCTGGGATAGTGGAAGGCTGGTCTCTCAACCAGACCACTTTTTCAATTTTTTTTTTTTTTTAATCTCTGTCACTGGATTTTCGTGAAACCTGTTCTGCTGGATGGATGCTTTATTAGTGCAGAAAAAGCTGATCAAGTGGAATAATGGGGGCAGAGACAAGAATACTCAGCTGACAAAGGAGTGGATTGAGGCATTAATACACTTTTTACATTTTATATATA
>VWZT01015614.1:17050-48435 GCA_013397055.1 Pachycephala philippinensis | reverse complement strand
ACCAACTGAAGAACTCCAAATTCTGGTTCCAGGAATTACTATCTGCATTAATTAGTATTTTAAACACAGCTTTTCAAAACCCAAATCTTTGTCTTGATTGTAACTTTTTGTTCAAAATTCACATTTACATTTTCATTTCTATGTTTGGGTTTAATTGTCTAAATTAAACTTTGATATTCAGTTCAGCAGAAAAAAAATCTCACCCTTAAAACCAATGCTATTTGAAATTCTGCAAGAATAAAAATTGCAAAAAAGGTTTAAGAGACTAAAACTTTATTTTTTCCATTCACACAAGTAGCTTTGACTGAGTTTAATGGAACTCCTCATAGAATTAAGAATCTCATGACTTGGATATTACAGGTCACAATGATGAAAGCTCATTTAAATTTTGGGTTAGGAATCTGAAAAATTTTCCAAACTGAATTTTAGGAAGGAGTATTTTCTAAGATGCATTTTAAACTGTGTTATAATGTTACTTCTTAGAGTTAAAAATGTGTTAAAAATTGAGAGCTGAAAAGTACAAGTCCCTGTCACATTTTGTTATGAAGCAATTATAAATATTTTTAATTAAATAGCATCTAGTACATCAGGAATAATTATTCTGCAGTTATAACAGATATCTGTTATGTTTTCTGTAATGAAAAAGTAGTTTGAAAGTGTGTAAAGTATATAATGAGCTCTGCACACTGAAGAGTAAGGCAGTCTCAACTACAGCATTTAATCACTTAGTCTTTCCAAGAGGACTTTTTGTTGTTACATATTTACTTTTTTTATTTTTTTTTCTTTTGTAACCCTTTATCTGTGTCAAAAACTGTGTTAAAGATGGCATGGAATTATGTCTTTTTTACTGGGCTGAAATTTTTGTGATGCTCCTTAGTTTATGGAGGTGTTATTTATGTGGTCTTTAAAATAATAGAATCACTAAGGTTGGAAAAGACCTTCAAGATTTTTGACTCCAACTTTTGACCGAGCACTGTCATGTCCAGCAAACCACAGCACTAAGTGCTACCTCCAGCAGTTTCTTGAACACTTCCAGGGATGGTGGTGGCTCTACCACATCCCTGGGCAGTCTGCTCCAATGCTTAATTGTTATTTCAGTGGAGAAATTCTTCCTGATGTCCAACCTGAACGTTCCTGGTGCAGCTTGAGTCCATTTCCTATCATCCTGTAAGGTTGCCTGGGAGCAGAGCCTGACCCCCACCTTCCTTCAGCCTCCTGGCAGGGAGTTGTAAAGACTGAATAAGGCTCCCCCTGAGCCTCCTTTTCTCCAGGATGAACACCCCCAGCTCCCTCAGCTGCTCCTCATCACACCTGTGCTCCAGACCCTTCCCCAGCTCTGCTGCCCTTCTCTGCACTCGCTCCAGCCCCTCAATCCCTTTCTTGTAGTGAGAAGCCCAAAACTGAACACAGGATTTGAGGTGTGGCCTCACCAGTGCCGAGCACAGGGGGACAATCCCTGCCCTGGTCCTGCTGCCACACTATTGCTGATCCAGGCCAGGCTCACAATAAGATATCTGTCAGATATCTGATTTAGCTCCAGAATAAGATATCCTTCTGAAAGAATTTCCTGTGTCTGAACACAGTTACACCCCTTGCCTTGCTTTGTTTCTCATCCATAGCAGCTGCTTTCTACTCCTCCACACCCTCGGGTTTCTTTCCTATGGAAACCTAGACAAAATGGTAAGTGGGATTTTCTGCATGCCCTGATCTTACCCAAGTGTGGAGGCAGGGTCTTTTTAGGACATGAAAGCTCCCGTGTGCTTTGTGCTCACCGCTCTGGTTACAGCCTTGGGTATCTAAGCACTGCAGATAAGTGCCGAGACCTTGAATTTTATTTGATATTCTATGGGAAGCAATTGTAAAGAGCAAAAGATGAGCTTAATGTGCTCCCGGTAGCAGTACTGCCGAGGAGACGTGTGGGTGCATTCTCTATTAGCTGCAGTTTCCCAAGAGTTCTGCTGCTTGGGAGAAAAAACAATTCAAGGCCTCAACACTTTTAGGAAGTGTGTACACAGGCACAATGGCAGCTGTATGGTCAGAACACCTGACCAAGGGGAAATTTCTCATATTTTTCCACTAGGCACGATTCTTTTCTGTTGAAACTCCATCTTTTTAATTTAACCTTGTATTATTTGACTTCAAAAAATGCGGTGACTAAACCCACAATTTTTTCTGTTTAACATTTCTAATTGCTTCTAGTTAAACCTTTTGAAGCCTCAGAAGTGTACTGAAATGTCTGATGAAATTAATAGGTAGGATTATGGGTGGTTGTATTTAAGAGTGATGTTTTGTTACCTGTGTGATTGTTTTGCAGTGATCCTTTGTGTGATCCTTGGAAACACACACACTGCCCAGCAGGATCATAAGGAACAGGGAATGAATCTCAAAGGAACTGAATGAAGGCCCTGCACAGAGTCATAGGAGGCAGCTTCTCATTTTCACTAATATTTTCACAGATTCTTGAGATAAAAACAAAAAAATCCATAGAAGTAACTACTAGACAGTCCTACCAAAGTCATTCCAGTAGCCAGTTTTTCCTTCTTTGTTTTATTTCTTCTGACAGGAAGATAAAGAAACCCAAACCCATTATGTCATAGGAATGCAGTCAGTCCTGCTGCCACCACAGTGATTAGACAGAGAAAGGGAGTGCAGCAGAAAACAGAGAAATTGATGGTTTGGGTTATAAAACTCTGGCATATTTAGCATGTATAGGCCAAATCAATGCTTTTTCTACATTTGAAAGCATAGAACAAGTTCTTTTCAAGTTACAGAAATATAAGAGTTAAGTTACTGAACTTTCCAAGATGAAAAATATGGTGGAGATAGAACACAAGTTTTGTTTAATAATCTGGAAAAAAAACCCCAACCAAACAAAAAAAACTCCATGTTATCACACTTACAGGCCAGAAATATCTGAATTCATATTTATAGTGATTACCTTTGGGTGAGGGAAAAACCCAGACTCCTTAACTACTGTAATGCTGCTGCTCAGCCTGCCATAGTTCACGACTCTGACCAGCAGGATATTTGGCATTGAATTTAGCGTATCAAGCTCAGAAATCAAGAGCTTTATCTGCCAGGTGACAAATGGTAATGGAAAGGAAGAATATCAGAGACAGCCCTGGAAGAAAAGTAGCTGACATAGAGAGCTGAGGCAGCACTGACATGTTGGCAAACATATGCTTACAATGAGAGTGAATTTAGGAACTTAACTGCAAAATTCTTCATTCATTCCTCAAACATGTCATGGAAATATAATTCAGCTCAATAACGTGGGGTTTTTTTCTTTTGCCATTTTCATCAGTCTATAGGGAACAGATTTTAGAACACCATTCTTACATTTTGTATTTTTGCTCTCTATTATAGAAAATCAAACTGCAGTCTCGTTTCTACTACTCACTCCTGAAACATCCATTAATCCTGACATCATGGTCATGTCTCATTTTTGTGTTTGGAAGAAAGGTATTAATACACTCACATTCCTCCAAGGAGCATTTGTAGTTTAACTTCGTTCTCCCTTGACACTTACCTATGCATTTTCCTCAAGTTCCTTTGAGTTTTGCTAGCTTCTCACTGAGATCACATAAAGTAAAGATAGGTAGAGATAAAACGTACCCTGTTATTAAATAATTCCCCATAATAAAATAACCCATCATAGTGGTATAGAGATTGATTTCTTCTGTCAGTCAGGAGATCATGGGTGATTGAAAAATGAGACTATACATGGTAAAAAGAAAAAGGAAAAAAGCTAGAACTCTGAGGTAGTAAAAACTCTTGCTTATGCTATTTGGTATTCACCAACTTCTCTCCTATTTCTGCTCTGTGCTGTCAGTCAGTAGCTCCTTTGCTCAAAGGTTTCCTTTTTTCTCCAGCTGTGCATATGCGAAAAGTTCTCCATGCTGTATCATTTTCATCAATCTCAGCACTAATTTTGTAGCAGTAAAAAGTTCATAATATGAAAAGGGAAGAGTCTAGTAATAATGTTTTCTTAAAAAATCTTGAATATGGACAAGGCTCAAACTTCTCAATGACTAAAGTACTTTCTAAGCAAGCTCCAGAGTTATGTGACTGCATTTTTATTTTTGCCAGAGATTCCGAGGGAACACCTGCTGTTAGATTGATTCCTAAACAAAAGGAGTTATAAAAAACCCCATAAATAAGTAGAAAGGCTTTGTGTTTCTATGGTTTTGATGGTGTGGTGTGGCCAGTATGTTCAAGAAATGATGGAGTCAATGGAATCCCATCATGGCCTGGACAAAATGGAAGTGTCATTACTCTCAGGAGCTGCCCAAGTGAAAACTGAGTACAGCTGTAATTCACTATTTGCAGAAATGCATACACATAGGGAAAAATGTTTCTCAAGTAATTTAAAAAACATGGCATTCCGTAATTGATCCTTGTGGGTCCCTTCCAACTCAGACTATTTCTGTGATTTCTGTGACATCTAACTCTTCTTCTAGATAATTAAAGGTAAGAGGCAATGTTTTGAGATCTCATCCATAGTGCATGGGTATGAAGAAAAGATGCATAAAAATGAGAATTAGTTCACTAGCAAAAGAGAATTTGATTGCTGTTGAGGAAAAAAACTTTGGTTAAAATTATTGCAATCTGCCACATTTCTGCTTCAGCGTTACAATCTCATATATGACAGTAAGGACGAAGAAACAGAAACATGTTGCCCTTAAACTGTATCTTTGATTCGCTTTCATTGGAGTTCACATTTTCTCTGTGGTCACCAATCAAACATTAGAAGGTACATTCTCTTCACTATCATCTTCTACACAGAGCCTTAGGGAAGCTTTTCTTTTGAAAAACGTAATGGAGAGACAGGCTGCTCTCTTTGGGGCATTTTCACTATAGAAACTATGGAATTTTTGATGCCCTTCCCAGGAAATTATCTGCAGTATTTTAGAAAATGCATTTAATGCTAATACTTAACAAAATCAAATGCACACTTTCTAGTTCAGGAAAACCAGAATAAAATTAATTATGTTGTTGGAATATGACATAGCATGTCCCCCATTTTTTTTCTCTGTAAATATCATGCTGAACTATTCAGGATATATGAAAAAATAGTAGATAGTAAGTGGATCTGATTACATTATGATGGGGGAAAACCCCACAAATTCTAATTATACCTGTCTTCAAACTTTCATGGTTCCTCTTTTTGTTGGTTTTTGTTTGTTTACTGGTTTAATGTGTGTGTGTGCTTTGCTTTGTTTTTCTCTTTTTCGTCTACATCCTTGCAGACTTTTTATTTGGAACTAAGGAGAAACTGTGTGACCTGTTAGCACAAGCCAGAGTTCCACCTTCTATGCTAGTACCTGCTGTTTGTGCTGCTAATCAAAACCAAAAGGAGGCACTTTGTTCCCAGAGTTCAGGTTTCTGTCACGAGCCCTGTGACATCTCTCGTTTCTGCTTCAAAGCACCGCACCGTGGAGAGGGAGCTCTGTGGGCCAGGATCACATCGATGTGTCAGGGGTGGGTGGTGGCTTTGTGGCAGGCTGGTGGCAGGAAAAGTCCTGTCCTGTGATGTACCTCAGCCCCAGGAATTTCAGCCTCTGCCCTACGGAACAGGGTTAGTCATTTTCCACCACAGGGCAATGCTGTAACTGCTCTGGGAGCAGCTGTTGAGAGGTAGAACAGAGCCTAAGGCTCTCATAAACCTGGGAACTCCTCCCTTATTACTGTGCCTGAGATCCCCAACCTTATTAGTGCCTGCAGGGTATGAGCTGAACAGCAGAGGTGGCTGCCCAGAAGCCCAGATTGTAGGTGCAGCCACCTGAGCCTTAAGTGTTTTTAATTTGGGCTGTTTGCTCATCTCCACCTAACAGACAAATATTTTTAATAATAAAGCTATATGAATAGAGGAATGAAGAATGGCATTTCACATTAAAATGAACAACACAACATAAAGGCAGGTTTTCCCGTCCCTCTAAGTAATTTGCATTAGTGAGAATTAATAGCAGTACAGGTTTCTGTTGTATTACAACAAGCATTAGTATGAGAGTCTGCACACTGAACATTTGTGAAATAACAACATCTTCAAGGGTGTACCATTATACTCTAAGTGCTAATATTATTTTAGAAGAAACCATATTGCTTTTAACATTTTCATTATGCATAGAAGTCATAATGAGGCACAATGCTGTGTTTGTTAATATATCTCATCTGTATTTTCACAGAGGAGAATTTTAAATATTTATAGCAACAAGTGTTTATGTTCAGGAATTGTGCTTTGACAGTGCAAATCCCTTAAATAAAGTTGAAAGACACTTTAGTTCAAAGCCTAGGAGTAAAATGCCATTATCATATAGCCTTAGGTTCTTTTGTACCTTGCATGAATCTACAAAATTATATCTGTTTTCACTTTCCTGTGCTTGTTTCTCTGATCCCCACCTGAAAAACGCCTGACCCAACAGAGCACCTCACCAGCGTGGCAGTGAAATGATTGGTGTCTATTCATGGAAAATGCCTGAAAGCTCAAACTGTCCAAAACTGTGCTGAGTATCAGATTTGTAATCCCATTCTGCTGACAGCTTAACTATTGCTTCTGAAAAGGCCTTTGCAGCATAGGAGAAGGAAAAGGCCTCACAACAATCTGCACAATCCTACGTTATTTACTACCTACCTGTGCAGCACAGCTTCGGCTGGCAGGGAGAGTTAGGGCTGAGGAGGGGAGATGAGTGCTGCTGCTTTGAGAAATGCAAATAAGATTAGAGTTGCCAGTGCCTGCTGAGAGGTAAATTTCTTTTCCAGAAGCTGAACACACCTTTTTTCTGAAACAGCATCTTTGTTCGTGGGAGCTGCTAGCCTGCATCCATCTGCCACACTTAAACACTGGACCTGGTAAATAATCTCTGCACATTGAGTGCAGCTATGACAGAATATGTAATGTCTTCTTGTTATACGTCTAATCTTCCTTTGGCAGTGAACTTGTGGTTTGTCAGCCTGAGTTCCTTTTCATTTATATACTTTTTTGCTCAATGCAGATGAGGGCAAAGAGGGAAGGCACACAGGGGAATTCAGGGAGTAAAACTGCACCAAACAGCTGGGCTGATCAGCTTGTGAATCCAGATAAAAGATATCATCTGCTACAGCTCACCTGATGCACAATTGCTGTTCCTGCACTGCTGGCAGGATTCATAAACCAGGTATTGGACATACCCATACAATCCACGTGGGATGAATGTTTGAATTGATGAAGCTATTGTGACCAGCCAATTGCAGGAATTATCTATTTGGTGATGTGATTTCAGATTTAAAATTTACTATGGCTACCCATGGCCATACTCCAGTATGCTTTGCAAGTGGTTAATGTTGAAAGCTACTCAGTCTTCAGCTAGATCAGAAAATTCTTGGCCAGAGGACATACTATAATAATTCATGGATAAATGCAAGTTTTTCTGGTTTGGTTTTATATGCAGTGTGTATCTTTCTTTCTTTTCACTGAAGAACAGCATGTTTTCAAGCAATCCAAGAGATTGCCACACTCCTAAAATACATCACGCTGAAACTGTTAAGTTGAATCTGAAACGTGTAATAAATAGACTTGGTTTGATGACATTTAAAGGAAGATAGAGATAGTGTGTCTCTTTTCAGGCTTTTTGGGAAAAGAAAGTTTGTAATGGTCTCCCGAGATGCTTGTTTGAAGAAAGTTTCTGTTTAAAAGTCAGGCATGCCCAGCATTTTACATAATTGAGACTGACTTACAAATACCTCAATTATCAATCAACACAATGAGAATCTATATTCTGCAGCCTGTCAAATAGCTGGCCTTTACCACAGAAGCAGTTATTGAAGGAATGGAGAGAAAATAACTAATGGTTGTTATAAATATTCTCTACTGGTAACACTTTTTTTTCCTTTGGGAGCCCTTGGGAAAACTAATAAACAACGCAACTTTGCAACTACTTCCATCCTAGTGGTGCCAAATACCGAGATCAGAGCTTGCCACATCTCCTGATGAAGTTTGACTGTGAATCCATGGAAAACTCTCTTTGCCTGTGTCTAACCATATGCCTAGAGTTGTTGTGCAGCCACTCATGTTTGTCTTCAGACACTGGTGATGTCTCATGGCTGGATATCCTCCCTCACATGGTCAGATGCAGATACCTCTCTCCTTGTGCTCCAGCTCACAGTGCAGTCCTTGGCCTTCCTGGCACTTCACCATCACCACTCAGCACTGCCAGACAAGCTGCCTCCTCTCTGACCAGGGTTCTGAGACCCTGGAGCCTCCTCACAGCGCCACATTCAAGGTAGCCCAAAAAAGCCACCAGGCCATTAGGTTGTGAGCAACCAGAACAACCCAGGAGTAGTGTGGAGAATATTTCCACCCTCCTGCTGGGACAGCTGTCCTGGGGAAGATGTGTCCCTTCAGCCACTCCTCTTGCAGCCTACCTCTGGCTGGAGCCGTGGCTTCCCTTGTACTTCAGCTTGGGCTGAATCCTCTGCCGAGGCTTTTAAAGATGCAGAGCAGAGTGTTCTGGAGAAAGCTCACTTTGTACCTAAGGGCATGAAAATGTTGCCATTAACGCCTGTCTGTGTTCCAAATATTTATAAAAGAGTAGATCTGAGATGTGCTAACAGCTTCTGAGAAGTATTGGAATTGCTCACACTGATCAAAACCACTTCCTACGGTACATGTTGTGCTGTGTCTCCAGCTTCCCACACTCAGTGAGTGTTCCTGGCTAGGTCATCAATGTCACTGACCCGAAGCAGATGATTTTTTATTATTCTTAGAGTGACTGAGACATTCCCACATGATACATTTTTTTCTGTTCCGAGAATTTCTGTGTATTCATATGTGAAATATTTGTCCAACAGGCAACAGCTCTGCAAGCTTCGGCACAGCCATCGGGTCGTGTTTAAGGCCACTGAAAGGAACGGGTTAATAAGGACGGTGAGTCACACATTGTCCCCGCATCCTCCGGGAAGTCAAACTCGCATGACAATGCTAAGGAGCCGTAGAACACTCACCATCCCCTTTGGGCACCCAAAAAAAGGAACCTCACCCTAACGGAGAAACCTATGCGTGAGCCGAGACCCACTCCCACATCAATCCCCGGCTGCCTTCCTGGGGTCCCGTAAAACATCCCAAAACCCATGGCAGAAGGAAGCAGGTCCCCTCAGCACCTCCCTCCCCGGCCCGGGATGTCTCCGCAGGTGCGGGGGGGATGCGCTGGCCCCGGGATGCGCTGGCCCCGGGATGCGCTGGCTCCGGGATGCGCTCACGCCCCGGGATGCGCTGGCTCCGGGATGCGCTCACGCCCCGGGATGCGCTGGCCCCGGGATGCGCTCACGCTCCGGGATGCGCTGGCTCCGGGATGCGCTCACGCTCCGGGATGCGCTGGCTCCGGGATGCGCTGGCCCCGCGCGCGTCTCCCGCCAGGTGGAGCAAGAAACCAAGATTAGACTTTTCCCATTTCCCGGGTGTTCGGTGCTTTTTTGGTTGTTCGGTTTTGGTTTTATTTTTGGTGGTGGCGTTACCCCCCACCGCCCCTTCCCCCTCGCCCTTAATGTTGCCTTTTTCCCCAAAGCGGAGTTTCAAGGCAGTGATGAGGCAGAAGGGGGCCGATATTTCCTTCTCCTTCAGACGCCCCCGAGAGCGGGCGATGCTCTTCGCAGTTTGCAGCTCGTCAGGGATAAAGGTGGTGGGAGGGGGCGAAGGTGGGGAACACAATGAGCTGCATAAATCCTCCTTCTGCGTGCCTACCGATTACAGCAGGAAAATAAAATTTAAAAATTTAAAAAGGCAGATCACTCTTTTTGCATTAGTGGGGAAAAGAAAGGTTGGGAAATCTATTCCTATACACAGCAGCATAAAATTCACATTAACATCTCATTAAGCCTAAATGCACTTAGGGAGTGATCCAAAGGCCATCAAACTCAATGGGAGACTTTCCATTGCCTTCAAATGGGATTTGGATCATGCTGTTAGAGATTGGCAAAAGCTCATATTAACAAACAAAAAAATTCTGACATTACCTAAAAGGCTATAAAAGCATTTCCATTTCTTTTTCTGGGAAATCCCTTTTACAGCTGATCAAATGTAATCACAGCAGCCACCTTTATGGTGAAAGCTTCCAGTTAGTCTAACATCAAGGTGGCTGAGGGACAAATGCAAATGATACCACTATTTCACAAAAATTGAAATGGAAGTTTCTTTTTTTACCATAATAAATTACCCATAATAGCAGAGGTAAACCTGAAGTGTTCAGAAGTTAATTTAAATGCTATGTAAATACTGTTTCAAAAGGGGGAGGGATAAAAGCAACTGAAATCTAGTTCAGGAAAACCATATCCTTGTTATGATAATAACACCTTTTACACAGGTCTGGTGCCCTAATGTGAACTAAAACAACTAAAATGAACAAAAAAGTACTAAAGTAGACTTTATATGATCAGAACCAAACCAGTTTGTTGTGCACAGTGCATTTAGAGAACTCAATGCATGATATCATCAGTAATGACTCTGTTTTCATGTGTGGAAATGAAAAGTAGTACATTAAAAAAAAATAAATTAGCTGCCTTGGGCAGCTTCAAATTCCTTGATCTTCATTTACTCTTTTAAAATGCTGCTTCTAGCAGAGACAGTCTGGAGCAGAGGCTCCAGCTCTGATTAGGTTTCTTGTTCAGATGGCCTTAGCTGGGACTGTGTTACTTGGCTGATGACAGAGAAAGGCTGAAAATTTCCTGCGCATGTTTAAAAAAAAAAAAAAAAAAAAAAGAAAGAAAGAAAGAGATTACAAATATGTAAAATTTTTTGTCCCAAATATTTAAAAATTGAAATTGACATGTCAAATTGGATGGGTAGAATGCTATTGAAGATTTGAAAGACTTTCCCAGCTCTACTTCCACTGTGATGTTTTATATCTCCTTTTTCTCTTTGGTATCTCCTTTGCTTGTTTCTCTGTGTTGAACATCACCTTCCTGCTGCTTGGACCAAACAGTGTGGTGAGAACTACATCTTCGAGTACCTCCATGTCTCTGGCAAACGACCTTCTTGTTCTTCATGCCCCTTAGAAGTGGAAGTAAGTACTTCATTGAACAATCTCCTAATTCTTGAGTGCTAGGAAACTCTGGATCTAAGACAGGGAAGTGATGTTCTTGTAGGAGTTGCAACTTTTAAAATATTGCCAACAAATAAATTTCACAAAAGGAGGAAGGAAGCTGTAGGTACTGCCCAAAATTTTAAAAATGTGTCTAATTACTACAAGCAACAGTTATGGCAGATCCTAATGTTAACATTAAAGTTAGGTGGCAAATGAGAAAGGAATTCCCATAAAAAGTCATGTAGCTGCACTGATTTACTTTTTACTTTTATTCTCCTGTCTCACCCTAACATGCATTTTTATTTTCCCTTTTTTGGTCTTCAAAATATATATAGCCTCACCGTCTTTTCCCTCTCCAACACTGATGCCTTACCTTCATAAAGAATGAAAGGGTCTTGTAACAAGAAACTATATATTGAAACACATATTAAAATGCTGTCCAGTGCATATTAAAAAACAATGCACTTGTTTGAGCATCAGTTCATGCCAACTGAGATCAGAAATCTGGCCCTTGGTGAATACTTTGGAATAACTGCCAGGATCCATTAATCTTGTACAATGTCCCCATACATTCTAATAGCAAAGTGATGCCAGGGAGAAAGCTCAAGCTGGCCTCTGTGTCTGGGGTCATATTTTCACCTGTCTTTGTTTTCTGATTGCACACCAGCTCAGCTTTCTTAGAGGTAATCTCATTTCACCCCTTCAGTCAAAGGGGGTGTGCCATCAATTACAGCAAGAGCAAAGTGTTTTGCAAATGTTTCTTCCTTTTGCTTCCTTCCTCCCTCCTCTCCTAAGTGCCATAAAACACAAGGAAGAAACTATCAGAAGCAGTATTTCTTTGCTTATGGATAAACCATCGATTTTGGTGTTATGGCCCCGGAAATGTGTCAACCCTGGAAAACAAAACGGGAAGCATCTGAAGTCTCAGGTACCTCTTTGAACCACAGCTTCCACGCAGTTTTCTCGCTGCAGCTACTGAAGCACTGTGACCTCCCACCTGCTACACCAGCAGCAAATCCCTGCCGAGACCACTGCCTGCATCCCCAGCCCTGCCAGGCCCTGGCTGGAGAGAAGCAGAGCTGGAAGCTGCAACATCCACAGAGGATAAGCAGACACGCTGCTGCTTTTATTTGTCATCGCCCAAGGACGCCCAAAGTTTAAGTGAAGATTTCTGTGGAGAACACTTGAGGATTTAGGTATTGAGTGCCTGTGTGGAAGCTGAAATCCTTTTGTGAATCCGGGCATTGGTTAGAAGCCAGCTAAACTTTATACTGTGTTTTGAAACCAGTTATTGCACGGCTTTGTTTTCCATTAATCTGTGAGCAGCTTACCTTTGCTTTTAAAACTCCAGGGTGAATTGTTTATATGTACCAAGCTTTTCTCTAGAGTTTTAGTTCCCCTGACAGAGAGCTACATTAAGAAGAAAAAATGAATGAAAATGCAACAGCATCTAAATTTATCCTCTTAACAGAATAGAACGTTTCTGTTGCTGGTAGATAAATCAGAAAACTGGTCATTTAACTGCATGCCCAGTATTTTAAACAACAAATTGAGTGATTTGCAAGGAAAGCTCAAACCAAAAAAAACACATTTTAAATGCTGCTGTTGCTCTCTTCTGTGGCCATCCAAGCACATGCTGGACTTTCACAACGGTAGTAATATTAAATGAGAAATTAATTACTTAGCTAGGGTGACAATGGCATGCTCTCCATGGTTGTGGCCATTTTCTCTCAAAACACAATGAGCATGGAAATGCAGCTGTGATAATGCAGGTTGTTGTCTTTATTTAATGTGAAGCACTATTAGTGAGTCACCCAAGCCTCTTGTAATTTTGTTCAGTCTCTGGTTGTGCTGGCACACATACAGGATTTTCAAATAACACAGAATGTCTAAATTTCACACCTTGAGACGTAAATCTATGCCTTAAGTAGTTAAGTGGTAAGTATTGCTTACTTCTGTTAATGTTTTACACTTCTACCCCGCCTTTGGATGCCAGATAATGGATACTTAACCAGATCTCTGGGAGAGATAAATACCATTATTATCCAGAGCAGTGTAGAAAGGAGAGGTGATCTTTCTAAGTCCATTTATTGAGACAATTTAGCTTGAGAAGTCTGATAACACAGTTATAAACACACAAAAGCAGCCTGGCCAACCTCCAGAGATTTTTTTTTTTTTTTAAAAGCTATTTTAAAAAATGATGACCATGACTTAATAATATTTTTTTTTCTACTTGACTCATAGTTTCTGAGCATGAAGAATACTCATTTTTACTCGACTTGAAGAGCTAGAAATTTCCACTCTTTTAAGTTTCAGTTAATAATCTCTCAGTTTGACAAACCAAGCCTAAAATTTGTAGATAGATCAGGAAGTATTACGAAATGCTGAAGATAGCTATTAGACTTGCATAGGCTTTGAGCCTTTTTTCTTGTAAAAGAAACAGCAAATTAAATTTTGTGGTGATCAATGAATTAAACCTAATGAGCAACCTTCAGATCTCAGCTGAAGAAGATGGAAGGAGGTAGGGTGAGTGGGTGCAAAGTGCTGTGGGCTGTCAGTAAGAATTTCTTAGTGTCATGCTGAAAAGCCCATTGCTTTAGCAGTGGGGCAAATAACTGAATCACATACGATTCAACAGCACTTTAAACCACTCAAATAATAATCATNTGCTTTAGCAGTGGGGCAAATAACTGAATCACATACGATTCAACAGCACTTTAAACCACTCAAATAATAATCATTAATAGGTTTTTTCAATTTTCATTAAAATATATTAATATAATTTTCCATATTAACATTTAATATTAATTTATAATAAGACATACGAAACATAAAATCCCATTAATTTGTCAATATATATTTTATTAATTTGAAAAATAATGCAAATTTTTTATAGGAGCTTACGTGGAGGCCCAAATGCAGCTTTCCTCAGACAGACTGGTTATCTATGAACATAGTTGTTCAAAGGTAGTTTATTTGGCAAATGATTTTCCTGGGTTTTCAAGTGTGCCTGTTATTGTGAATGAGTGTGTTGAACATATCACTTTATTGTGTGGTTTTTGTAGAGGAGGACTGAAAGCCTCCACACTTCTTTATATTGTCAGACTTTAATATTTTTCAAAAATATGAAGTGTTTTCAAATACAGAGATTAATAGCAAGACATGGAGGAAGCTAATGTTTCAAACTAGTTTGTTATCATAGAATCATAGAATCGCTTGGGTTGGAAGCTGCATTAAAGACCATCCAGTTCCAACCCCACTGTCATGGGCAGGGACAACTTCTGCTAGACCAGGTGGCTCAAAGCCCCCTCCAACCTGGCTTTGAACACTTCCAGGGGTGGGGCAGCCACAGCTTTCTTTGTTCCTGTGCCTCACCACCCTCACAGTGGAGAATTTCTTCCTAATATCTAATGTAAACATGTTCTCCTTCAGTTTAAAACCATTACCCCTTGTCCTCTACGATGAGATTATTCATTATTATGTAATAAGACTGTTCATTTTGACTTGGGTAAGTTCACTTAATTCCGTGAGCATCCTTCAAGTAATGAGGAGCTGCTCTTGACAGAGGCAAAGGATCTTGGGGAGCAAAGTGATAAATGACACTTCTCTGCACTGGGCTTTTGAGAGAGTACCAAGAGGTCCAGTTCACTGCTCTCAGTGCCACAGACAAAGGCACCAGGGTGACACTGGAGGAGGGATAGGTGAGTATGGATCCCCCAAATGAGTGGCTGCATATCCCACCCCTCCCACTATCAACCAGAGGAATGAGCATCACTTTTCACCAGTTTTTCTTCCTTTTTTTCTTCAATGGAATGAGGAGCCTTTGGTCCTACCTTCATGTATGCCCTGCAAGGGTGCAGTGCTAGCTGCTGGAAAGCCTCGAGGTGGATCTGAGGTACTCAGTGCCCTCATGGTCTGCTTGCTCCAGTGAAGTGAAGGTACGGCTTCTCTGAGGTGAAACAATAGCCTTTCTCCAACAGCCTTTGTCAATAATTGAGTGAGACATCCTTGAAGAGAGGATATGTAATTTTAAAACCTCAGCCAGTGTCATAGTTTGTCTGTGTTCACACTCAGGAATGCATCAGATGAGCTGACTTGAATTATGAAGGCCAAAAGCAGGTTGGGAGAGGTGGTAAAAGGGCTTTCTGTATCTTTACAGTTTCTTCATCTGGAAAATAAATATAGTAAATTTGACATCTGTAATAAAAATAATGTAGCAATTAGTTCAGAAAATCAGATCTAGGTTGTTGCCAAGGAAATATCCTGGTACAAATGTAGCTGGGCAGTTCATTGCCAGCACAACTATGCGTGTATGTACTTTTAGGTTCTACCATTCCCTGTGCCAAAGTGTGTCCTTGCTCTGACACACAACTGATTTCCTATAAATGCAAGGATTCTAATTAGCATTAATTGCTGCTGCTGCCATGCTGCCACCATTTAATACCATTGTGGGAGGAGAGCATGTTAGTCACAATTGTTCTGTGGACAGGAAAGCTGAAGGCTAGGACAGATTGTTAATGGAAACAGAGCTAGGCACACTTTTTCTATTGACTTCCCTTTGGATTTGGTCTTGTTTTATTGTTTGCTTTTGCATGGTAGAAGAGAAAGGTCACCAGCACTGCTGTTAAGAATAAATTATCTTCACTATTTATTCAAATATTCTAGAAAATATGTTGATTTAATATGAGAACATATGAGAGACGAAGAGCACTTTTTTCATTAGAAAAACCTGATACTATTTATGATGAGTACCTGAACGAAACTATTCTCACAGCAGAGGAGGATGTTTTCTTAATCCGTATTTTAATGGAGGCATGAACTGGGTGGTTCTGCTCTAAGAAAGTGATTAATATGTTAATATGCCTTGGCTAGAATATTAAGGAATAATAATGCATGAATTTATGGCCTTAATTGGATTGAATGCTTACAAATAGATGAATGAAGCAACAGAACAAAGCAAAATCAAGATCCCTTAGAAATGCCACAAAATAACGTAAAAGGAGTTTCTACAAAGTTTATGTCTTCTTCTGCTGATAGCAAGATTTCATATCCTTTGTAGCTTCTTTTTCTGTTGCTTCAGTCTGAAAAATCTGAACTTTGAAGGTCTTGCAGCAAAGAACACAAACAGTTCCGGCTGATCTTTGTTGCAGTGTTCTTAAAGAGCATCACTCATCATTAACAGAAACTAAGTGATCTACAATTATGTCAATACTGCAAATTAAAGTGCACTTTGTGTTTCTGGATTTTATTAATTTATGTGGTTCTGGTTTTTTAGTAAATTATCAGTAGGAAAATTTCCACAAAAATAATCTCATGAAAGTTAATCAGGGCTGCAAAGGGGATGGTAGTATTTTCCTAACTGATAGCATAGCACAGAACATGACACATACTTAAATAAAAATTGCTGTTCTTCTTGAAAGAAATATTCTGTAAATTATCTAGCAATGTTATTACTGCAATGACTTAGAAAATATTTCAAGACTTTGGCTTGGGGGTATGTGTGGGAAGATAGGAAGACTTAGAGTAAGAATTCACATGTGCATTGTTATAGTACTTGAAGAAAATTGTTAAAAGGAGACAAAGATAGGATTAAATCTACTAGACATGATTGTTACTTTCCCCTAAGGTCATAAATGTTTTTGTACAGCTCTCCCTAACCTGAAGGGAAAGTTGCTTCTACATGGAGTTAATAATTTGGTCTCTGGACCAAATTCAGCCTGACATAATTGGGTTCAGTTCCATTAGCTTCTGAAGAGTTTTGTTCACTCTGACACACTTGGATTTGGATTTGAAGTTTTGGCAGTCACCTAGAAATTATAAAAATTGCTCTTTCATCATTTCCTGTGATCATACTTGCATAAATGAAAACACAAAGTGTGAAGAGGTCCTCAGAATTGAATTTCACTAGCAAGACATTTCTGTGATTGGTTACAAGCTTATTCATCTTTATAATGACTTATTCATGTGGAAATTAATTTTCAAGACCAAAAGATTCTAGATTTGAGAGCCATATAAATTGCAGGAAATATGAATTTTTAAATGCACTTTTTCTAACATGTTACATGATCTTTTGAGTTGACATCACACTGACTACAAATTCTCCACAGAAATATTGGAAGTTGCCAGTTAACATGCTGGCTTTGAAAGCATTTATCTATTTTTTTTTCCGCCATATCTGGTGTTTAACATGTTGCTCCATCCATTTTTGTAGATGTATTTTGTTTTTCCAACAGAACTGAAAAAAAGTATGAGTCTTAAATATTTTATGATGCAGGATTCTAATGATGTGATGTGAAGCTAATGACAGATTTTCCCTTTTTTAGTACAGAAAACTTCACATATTCACCTGCAGAACATGGAGCAGGGTTTGGTTCAGAAGATGAAGCACATTTTTGCTTAAATTTGAAAACTCTAATAAAAAATAAATCCTTATGAGAATGTATGGTATGTGAGACAAGAGTAACAATAATTACCAGATCACCAGATGGTAATTGCTTCTCTTTGAAGACTTTTCTCTTACTATTGCTTGTAGCCACTGTTGGCAAAAGTAGACATTCAAGTTTTCCCTTACATGTAAATAATAGTAATAAATGCTAATAACTATTAATAATAATAATGAATAATGATTTCAGGTGGCCTAGTGGTTCTAAGAAACCATCTCAGGAATACAAGAACTATGCAAAAAAAACACTCTGAAGTGGGTTCTCCACTTAGAACTGTCCATAAATGCTCAAGAAGGGTGCTCAAGAAAAATAGCAGTGCCATTTTTCCCAGAAACACACCATGAAGGAAATCAGACATTTTGCTTTTCATTACCATTTAGTTAACTACTCAGCAAGCTATATTAATGATAAAAATGTGACATGCAGGAAATAAGAAATTAAGCATGCCACAGAAGCACCTTTATTTGCGCTGAAAGAAATGTGATATTAAAAATGTTTTGCAAAATATGCAATATTTGTGATGTAGGTGAGCTGCAGATACTCATTTCCCCCTTTTTGTGTGTTTCAAATATAGAACCCTAAATGTAGAATTAATAAAGGAGGAAAAAATGTCAACATATTCTTGCCTACAATCAAAGGGACAATAAACTGATTAGCTAACTGCATTAGGTTTTCAGATGCCTGCACAGTCTTTGAAGCTCATGTCTCACTGAGATTTGCAATGTAGAAAGTCCATCCCCTTTTCACTGCTGTTTTTGGCAGCCTTCAGCTAAAATGGGCTAAACATGGGAACATCACATCCTTTAAATATTAATCATAGCTCTATTTAAAAATACGAAAATTATTAAGACTTACAGTCATCTTCATGTTTCTGTATCTTAATAAGTAGCCTGGTCTTAATCTTTCCAGCCTTCACAGGGGACTGGAAATGCTCAACACATCTAAGACTTCATTAACTTCATCAAAGGCTTTAATATCACGCTAAATACTCATCATCAGGCCTCAAATTTGAAAATGTTGACTTTTTCCCCCAGTCCAGACTGTAAATTTGTGGGAAATCAGTGAAATATTTAGAACGATGCCACACAAACAGAGTTGCCAAATCTTTGTTTCAAATTCTCATCAAAAGCAAAGTGCCACAGAGATGATTAAGGGACTGTAGCACGTTTCATATGAGGGGAGATTGAGAGAGCTGAGACTGCTCAGCTTGGAGAAGGGAAGGCTTTGGGATCTTACCAACGCAGAGGTTAATGAGGGGAGTAAACGTAACAGAGTCAGACTGTTGTCAGTGCATCTCCGTGACGCCTTAGGTTTTAACTTCTATATTTTTCAAATTCTGCATTCCCAGTGTGTAACTCTGCAGTGTCCTGTAGCCTGGGAGCTGCTGCTCTCTCATGCTGAGACAGACAGAACAAAGCCTCTCCAGGCTGCTCTCCAAGGACACCCAGCCCATCCTAGGCCCAAAATGTGTAAACCAGCACTTGAGAAGGGGGGCAAGCTGAGGGGAAATTACATCATTAGCTAAAGTTTAATTGGTGAAATTGGGTTGATATGGAAATGGCCCAAAGCTATAAAAGTGTGAAGAACTCGTGACTCGGGGTCCATCTTGGGTGTAGCCTTTGGCCTGCCCAGGGTGTGCCTCTGAAGGCCTTTCTAATAAATATCCACCTTTATTCCCTTCGTCCTGTCTAGTGTCTGTTTCTAGGTTGGCTCCTTAGGCATCATCAGTGAGAGCACAAGGCGCAGTGGCTACAGAATAAAATGCAGGAAGTTCTTTGTGAACATAAAAACCTTTTTCGTAAGAGGGCACTCAAGCACTGGATGTCTTGAGATGTGTCCACCATTGGAGATGTTCAAAACCCAACCAGACACTTAGCAAACCTCTCCCAGTGACTCTGCTATGAGTAAGACCTAGGTTTAAGTAGTGGTGTTAATTGCCTGGGACACTTATGAGTGTTTTCTGCAATAGTTTTGACTGAAATCTAAGGCAACAATATATTTGTATGGTTAGACTCGCACGAAAGTAGGTATGTGTGTCAATGTCCTAAAGGATGTATCATGCAGGGGTGGACCATAGCAGTTTTTAAAAAAACTGACTGTATTCAGATAGGTAAAAGCAAATTTAGATGGATGAAAGGGATCAAGGGTGCAATTATTGATAGCTATGCATTGACACAAATATGCAGGAGAGACTTTAATCTCCCTTTACAGTTTTGGATTATGAGAAATACTGTGTAAGAAGGCAATTTACTTCTGAAGGAGAAGTATAGAAATAGAAGTTTCTTTCTGGATCTCTTTCACAGGATTAACATTTAGATATATATCCAACAAACACATCATTTTTGAGCTTTGCAAAGTAAGTCGAAAGCCAAACAGAAAAGAATCGTGCTTTGCCCATAATAGCAAAAATTGCCTTGTCCAAATTCTTTTCAGCAGCAGGATTCTTTCAAATAGCAGTAACTTTTATCAATATTAGTCCAAGGGAAATCAGGTTTTGTTCTTCACATGTGGAATATGGTGTCTGTGCTAGGAGGCTGTATAAATTCTTTCAAAGAATGTATTCTTTGGGATTCTCATGAGGAATCTTGTGAAAGGCTGACGTGTATTGTCTTTATCACAGCGTGCTTTGACAGTAGAATGACTGTCTGTCTCAGTTCATTTGCTGCTTCCAAAGGAAACTGATTTGCCAATCTTCCTGCTAGCTCATCTCTTATTTAATCTACCTGCTTATAATTATTCTTGTAATTAATTTATGAGTTATTATTAGTTGTAGTTTATTCGTATTTAGAGATGGACATTCTGACAGTTCCTCTAATGACATCTGGCATATTCCCTGTCCCAGAGTGATCTGTTTGCTGCGTTTACCATAGCTTTGCAATCTGGCTTTACTGGTTTCCACAGCTATGATATTTTGTGAACTTTATTGCTGTAGGATGACATGAAATGTCGCTGTTCTACTTGTGAACATTGCCATTTCTCTAATTCACTTAGCCTGAGGTCATGTCCACACCGTTCATCCCCTGAGAGTAACCACAGACAGGTAAATAACCTCATGGACACCTCCACTAGGGGACAAAATCTCAGAAATCGAGAGTAGGACTGCCCAATACAGACTCCTTAAATCTGATTCTTAAAATTATTTTTTCTAACCCATTTTTGCAGTTTTGAAATGTGAAGCAGATGTGGGCAATTTCTTCAGTTGCAGTAGCTGTAACACCTTAGGAAATATTCAGATAGGGAATCCCTTTGTTTTATTTCTCTGCCTATCAGAAAATGCTGACAGGCAATGAGGTATTGCTTGGGCAAAGGATCAGTCTTCAAGCATTTTATGTGCACCACTGAAAATTCCCAGATGGCAGTCTGCCTAAAAAGCTGAATAGGGACAAATGAAATCACAAGATTTCAGACATATGCTGTTGGAAGAAGGAGTGACAGATACAGATCCTGTGAGAGGTCATGAGATTTTATTTCATGTAAGATGCACAGGAGACCCTGGCAGGAGTTTCCAGCCCGAAGTCTTTTATGTCACTGTGGGCAGCAAGAGGCAAATGAAGCTCGAGCACACAGCTCCCATGCTGTAGCTGCACAGTTGAAGACAATCAGTGATATACTTGATATTTCATAGAAATTTACTCCAATGTCAAAATGGCTCCTGCGCAGTTCCTGCTGGCAAACACAAAGCACCAAGTTATGTTGCTGCCTTCATCTCCTGTTTTCCACATTGACATAAAAGACTGTGGTCTGGAACATCTCCCGGGTCCAACTGCCTCTTCTCACATAATCAGATGTAATCAAGACTTCAATGTAAATTAAACCAGAATATACCATATTAGGGATATATTCCCTCACATGTACACATGCATATTAAATAATTTATGAATAATGATAATGATTGCTTCTCTAACACAGTATTGATGTTCCAACATAGCTCTTTTTAGTTGTTCCTGTTAACTTACCAGGAAAGAATATAGCAAAAAATATGATGGAAGGCAAGTAACTGCAGATTTGGTTGAACTTTCACAGTGAGAAACACTGAAGAGACTGAAGGCATGTAGTTTACAAAAGAGATGGATGAGAGAAGCATGATAGATGTCTTCAAAATTATGAGTGATATAAAAAGAAAGCAAAAATAACTCCCTGCTTCCTTCGTCCCATTGGCTTTCTTTCCCTTCCACTGAGCAGTAGGCATGTGCCTTGCTCAGGATATGAACACTGCTAACTCTGAGTGATCAATCATACTGTCTCCTTTTTCCTCCCACTCTGATCTTTGAGGTTTTGCACAATTACTTGGTTTAAATCTTAGGCAGTTCTTGACGGAAGTTCCTTTGCAATGTGCCTAAACTGTGTAAAAGTGAAGAAATAAATTGTTCAAATAACCTATACCATTTGAAAGTTTAAAGCAATCATTTTTTTCCTAAATGGTCCAGGCTCTTTAGTTCATGTTGTTTCAGAGAGACAGCAGAAGCTGAACAGATATTCCAGTGATAACCAGGATTCCTGAATTTGGATTGCTGCAGAAGGACTGCTGAAACTAAAGTTGTGTGTTGCATTTTGTTGTCATAAGAACAAGCTAGGCTTTCAAGACAGCATTTTTTATCTCCAGGTTATTTCTAGTGTTTTAATATAATTAACTAATGATGAAAACTAAAACAACAAATTATTTTTTTAAAGCTCAATTATCAAAAATCACATTAAATCCAAGAACTGAAAATAAATGCTAACTATAAAAAGGTGACATTTCATGAGGCTACAACACTATTTAAGGATCTTTCCAAGTGCATTAATCTTATTCCTTGACCTTTTATTACAGACACCAACAATGTTTGTGACATTGTAAATACCACTGGAGCTGAAAGAAAATAAAAGTTTATGGTCTTCCATTGGTGAATAGTCCAAGAGTTTTTTCCCACTATATTATGGAGGTATTTCTGTAAAGGTGAGACACAAAGCTACTGAAGGAATCTTTTTTTAAATAATTTTTTTCTCATGATTCCCCCCTAAAGAAAATAAATTCTAAATACTTCAGATGACTTATTGTAAGTTATTTTGTGCTTAGAGTGCTTTGTTGCACATTTTTATGACACAAAGGTACGGTGTAAGTTGTACAGTAATTTCCCAGTGATTTTCAGAGGGACTGTATGCAGTTACAAATGCTGTTGAACATGATTTTGGATTGTTGAAATGAGTCTACACGCAGATTAGCTTTCGTGTTGGATTGTAATTGCCTTAAGCCAATTGTATGGTGAGTAATAGCTCAACAGGGAGTACTAGCTCAACATATTTACATAACCTTCTTGAAAAAAAAAACAAAACACCTTTATCTTTCTCAGGGATTGCCTGGTAAGATTTGCCTGACTTGCTTTTCTCTCAGGATTTTGTCTGCCAGTCATTGACTGAAAACTGCGCAGCTGCAGTGCAATTCTGCCTGCTCAACCAGCACCTGAGTGGTGTGTGAGCCATCACTCTGCAGCACCACAGTGCATGTCAACACCAAATGGGTTTGATCTCCCCTCAGTGGATGTGTTTCTGATCTCTGCTGTGAGCTGAGTTCAGTCTTTGGGCGCTGTGTTCAGCCGTGAAGTCATTTCACTGATTGCTTTTCAGTCATGATGACTCCTGCTACTCATATCACAGGTAGTTGATTCTTTAATCCTCCTTCCTGGTGCATTCTTAATATTCCTGAGCAGATGAACATTCTTTGGGCATGGAAGGTGCTTGCTGACTGAGAGCAGCTTTTGATCAATTCCTTTATAAAAAACCAGAGCTTGACTGGGAAGGGGATGCAGTTGTACTCTAGGGGTCATGGGCTGAAGGGACTTAGAGACCAAGTTGTGAAAATGGGGGAAAAATGGGAACAAGCATCAAGCTTGCTTGGATGTTTTCACAATTTTTTAAAGAAACCCATTCTAGACATGATGGGAATAAAAAAAAAAAAAAAAACTTGTAAAAAAAGGAGAAAAAAAAAAAAAAAAAAAAAAAAGGCGGAAAATACATCTGATTCTCTCCAGTTTATATTCTAAAGAAAACAATACAAGACCTGACACAGGAAGAAATTCTCGGGTGAACAATTTTTCTCTTGCACTTTTTGACTGTATGAGTAAGAATTTCTCACTGAAGAAAAAAATGAGATAAATAGATAATTTAAGAAAATATGAAGTAGAAAATTTAGTGATCTCCCAGGATGTTTTTACAGAGAAACACAGTACTTTTTACTTTGCATAGAGTATACTAATACAACTTCTTTGAAATTTATATTCAATTCACTGGCACTTTTAGTGAATATGATATGCATCTATTTATTTTTTTTTTATCAGTGCCTGAGCTGTATTTATATACAACCACTTCAAACGAAAAAGACTAATATTGTCATCTTACGCTTCTTTTTTTTAAGATATGTCTGACACTTGTATGACAATGCCAACATTTTTCCCCCTCTTCAATTTAAATGCCACCAAATTTATCAGGCTTCTAATGCATCCTCGGTGGATCCCGTTCCTGAAAATTTTTGTTTTGTAGTGATAGCTTATTATTATTCTAGTATCATTTTTTTTCATAATTTAGCTCTTTATATTTTAGCCTTTTTTTTTCCCCAAGAGTTGAAGATTACTATATATTCAAAATTAAACTGCTTTACTAGCATTTTCCCTTGTCATATTTCCCATTGGTTTGAGGCTTTTTCTCTTCTTGAGTGACAGTGAGTATAGTTTAGCTACACAACTATCTATAATAACCTGTTCTGAACAGAGGACTGTTCTCTTTGGAAATTAACATCCGCAGGCAATAATTCTATTTCATAAAATCATAAGATAGAATATGTGGCTTGAATTATAATGCTGGATTTAGGAGTTAAAAATATCCCTGTCGTATTCGTGTGGGTCCAAGGCACCAGTACACATGCAATATGAACTCTGAGCTTCATCTTTGTAATATTGATCATCTGAACTAATGAAAACCAAAATATCAAGAGATATACAGATTAGGATGCCCTTATTCTATTTCTTAACTTAGTTCAAGCTCTGTTTCAATTATTTCACAGAACTACTCGAGGCGTGAGATGACAGTAAAGATATTGGTACAGCAATCATCCTTGTTCAGGAAGTTTATCTTTCAGTAGGAGAAGCACATCCAGCTCAGCAGTCAGAAAGGCCAAAGAGAACAGAAATCAATACTTTGGTGCTGCTCCTGGGATGTGCTGACCCTTCTGGGCCAGATTGTTTGCAAATTGTTCTGCTACCCTTGGAGAACCTGGCACCAGGGAAACTGATACCAAGTGTTTGTCGCTCTTCCTCTTTCTCTCTTGACATTTCAGGGCAGGTGCAACATAAACCTGATTATCCGTGTTCTGATATTTACAACTTCATATCAAAAGTAAATCTGACATTAAAATTTAGTGATTGATGAAACAAACTGATTGCACAGGCAAAGAATTACCCCATGTGTAGGAGTCACTCAACTGCAGCTTTTAAAAGGCTTAGTATTCATTGTACATGGCACAGATATGGATTTATGAGATATATTCTTTCCCTCTCCTTGAAGACCCAGATTAAATTGTCACGGCATCTCTGCTGAAGCTGGTACAACACCCAATCTGAGGTTCATAAATCTCAGTAAGTGCCAGTCTATAGCTTTGTAAAAGCAGTCCTTTGGTTCTCTAGTGGTAGTGCACAAAGGCCTCATTAGATAAATGTTTCTGCCAACCTGTATTTCTTGGAAGTCTGGCCTGCAATGCTATGCCAAGCAATTTGCTAAAAAATTCTACTCTTTGTTTAAATGACATTGTTCACTCAAAATCTGACATTAAAAAAAAAAAAAAAAAGTCCTGAAGTGGTTAGAGATACTTTTACCTCAATCTTCTTTTGACATTTCAACAATCATGTTCCTTTGCCATGTTACCTTCCACCTCTTTTTTCTGTTATCTGTCCTTTGCTTCTGTTGTTTCTCAAAAACATGTTGATGTCAGAAAGCAGTCAGTTACTTATCTTCTTTATCCTTCTTTTTCATTTTTCTCAGTTTCTTGGTGGACATAGTTAATATGGATCCCAGATACCCATTTTTGTGCCACAGTTACACCACTTATTCTGAAAGGTACTGAGAAACATAAATGTTATGTATTGCAAACTGTGTAGAGATGACCACTACCTCTGACTAGAGAAAAGGTTACATTTTATCTGTGTTTAGGGGTTTGATTTCTGATAACTGCTAAGGTTTTTCCTGACTGCACCAAAACTTGAAACTTTTGTGTCCTTTAACATTTGTCCAGCTGTAAAGAAGCAGAGATGGCTGCACCTCCCACTGTGTGCTAAGTTTTGTACATCAGCAAAAGTTGTGCAGAAAACCTATTGGGCATGGGATGGGATGGGATAGCACAATTTCAGAAATCACTGGTCAGTGCACCAGGAACATGCAGAGGTCAGCTTGGAGAACTGAGTAGGAGTGTGAGCTCAGGACACTGAAAAGTAGCCTGGATCTTTAATAAACACAAACTGTCAAAGCAACAGGTTTATATCAGTTTGAATGATGGCTTTGTTGGGGAACTGAGCCCTCAATGCCATCTTGGGGCATTGCTGATTTGAGATGAGAAGCATCGCTTCTAAATCACTGAATGCTCATTTCCTCGAGTTCTGATCCATACTGACTCTTTCAAGTTTACGAGATCACAACCCAGTGTGACCTGGCTGCAGGCCAGCGAGCAGAATAGAGTTCCAGGTCTTTCCGACTTCAAATTGAATTACTCCTCTTGACATTAAAGTCAAACCAAAGTCTCATCAGGACAGCACTGCCAAGGCAGTCCTAGTGTGATGTGTTGACATGTGCCTGAAATTTGTGTTTCAAATACTAAATATTTTTGCACTTGCTATACAAATACAGTACATGAATGCAAACAAACAATGCAAGCAGTATCAGAAGCGTCTTGGGATTAGGGAGTTTGAATTCCTGCTCTTTTACTGACTTTTATCTTCTTGAAAGTGTGTCCTTGTCAATTTGCAGGATCCTTTTGAGACCTCTGAATACTAATTGCAATCACTTAGAAACATAAGCACTGCATGGACAGTCCATCCCCTTGGATATACCACACTGGTCCAACTTTCAATATTCACTATCCAGTGTCCAGCTGCAGCCTATGTAGAAATCTTCTACCCTTCTGCCTGTAGACATTATTCAATTATTTACCACTCAGTATTGTGCCTTAGCTCTCCATCACTGTGACAAGGAATCAACTTTTCACTTTTTTTTTTTTTTTTTTGCTTTGTTTGAGGATTAATTACTAATGTATCTTTGTTCTGAAGATGTAAGACACTGAACTAATTTGGAATGAAACAATTGAAACAATGTCTGTCATTTACACCGTTGCCTAGCAAATAGCATACCATGTGGAGTTTGTGGAGTGCATGTTGTTAGTGACTTTGAAATATATACTTGCAGCCTGGGGATAAAGATGACAGTCAAACCTGATCCCGAGAGTAGTCAGAAGGGCACCTGGGACAAACAGTATAAATGTAATCTTCTAATCAGCTAACCCCTTTTCACCTCGGTGCTGGTCACAGTAGAACATCAAGTGCCACAAGAACAAAATGTAAAATATGTCAAAAAATAAATAGACCGAGAATCTGAGTTATATATCTCTGTGCAGTGAGCTACTTTCTCTTTCCAAATGTTCAAAGTATATTTTTGGCTTTGAGAGTGAGAAGAATGCATGGAGGTTTTTGTCTTAGTTTTAATTCCTTCTTTAACAACAACACCACCACCACCACCACTGTAATATTATGGTTAGATGTGTCAGAAGCTATTGCTTCAGCACAGAGAACAATGTTTCTCAAATGCAGTCTGACCAGAAAGAAGAAATACTTCACACAAGTATTATTTTCCAAGCATTCAAGTAATGGTTTCCATTGCCACGTGCTTTGGTTTTAATAGATTACACTCTGAAACAGCATTTTGGTCTTCATGGTTTTACATAAAATTTAGATATAAGTAATAGCAGTTAATGACTCCACACAATTTTAGCTTAAGGCAGTCAATATATTTATCACTCTAGGGTTTTTCCTTTGCACAACAGTTTCCCTGGCTGAAAGCTTTGCTGACAGTGAAGAACCCTTTCCTATACTTCATGACACTCTCTCTCTCTCCCACCTTTACATGGGATCATACAGCAAATTCTCTTTCTAAAGAAGCAGAGAAAGAACAGAAACCTTATGAAGCAATACTGCCTCAAGAAGAGAACTGGATCTGAACAAGCAACAACATTTCAGTAAGCCAAACTCCAGGAAACTGGAACTGCACAGGTGTCCCACAGCGCTGACACATCGGCTGGGCTCCACCCTGGCTGCTGCTGACTAAAGCTCCAGGATACTGAAACTCACCCAGCCAAGGCTCTAAGCTGTGCCAGGATTTTACAAGTGATAAAGGATGGAGGTACTACACTGAGGGTGAGTCATTTGAGCTATTCCAGTGAAGGAGTCACCTTAGTGAAAACATGGAGAAGAGCCAACCCAAAAACTGCTTCATCTTCCTTGCTCAAGCCTTCAGTGCCTGCTCTAATACTGCTGTTCTGTGGAGAAAGTCATATTTGTCAGCTTTCTTTTGAATGTTGATGGTATTACAGGATTGAATGCTTCTTGTGAGGATTTAGCAGCTTCATTTGGCAGCACTCAAGCAGTTAACAAAGCATTTTCAAATTAAGTAAAACAAATCCTTACTTTCAATTCTCTGTGAGGATAGTCTAGTTTCCAGAATTCAGGCACCACATAACTGAGATACATACGGTAACACAGTCATATAAATTCTGTTTAAAAACTCACAATGAGCTTTAACAAGAAAAAAAAATTAGCATTTTTATATGGCTCTAAGAAATGAAGTGGATAATTAAGTTAAAGAGAGCAAATTGAATTACAGTGTTTTCTGTTGTGTGAGTTTTTATGTGGTATATAGCAAGAAGCATAGATTTAATTGCACAAATAAGTCCTTAATGAATTCCATACTCTTCTTCTCTGGTTGTAAAAGACAAGCTTGAATAATTATATTACTTAATATTTTGCTTTTGAATAAATATTTAAAAAATTTTAAAATATATTTTACTTTAATTATTTTAATTTTTCAGATTAAGATGGGAGTTTTTTGCAAGTCTGCTTATAGTAATAAGCAGAAGAGGATAACGTGTTAAGAATGAGGGTTGAAACCTTTAAAGCAAAGAGTTTGGAATTAAGTGCAGTTTTCAGAGTTCAGACTGGTAGTCTGTAGAACTGAAAAAGAAAATAATGTATATTTAGTGACTTTAAAAAAGAATTTAAGGGTATTACTTGCCCATGGAAAGAAGCCTAAGGAGACATAAATCCACAAGCTGGACATCAGCTATTCTGGATAAAGCTGTGTCAAACTCAAGGGAAAGCCAAATAAAACTGCAGCTCTGGGGTCTGTGTGGTGCAGGCTGCAGAGGAATGGTGGAAGGTGGGAAGCAGAATGTGTGGGAGATCCACGATGTGTGAGCTCTGCTGTGACCCCAAAGGTCACCTGTGTCTGTGCTTTGTGTGGCAACTGAGCCTGCAGAGAGAAACCTTTCTGACAGAACTCAGTCAGGGAAGCCACAAGCAGAGTGACTGCATCACACAAACAAGGATCTTCACCTATTTAATATTTCAGGTGCTCCTCTAACCCCATCTGAGGAACTCATTGGCTGTGAGCTGAATTACCAATATGTAATTCTGGTAGACTTTTCAGCTTGTGTTGTGCCCTACAACTCAAGGATTTGAATCCCATTCTTCCTGGACAAGGGACAAGCTGAAATAATTTCTTTTGATGTGTTCTGCACAGTTCTTCAGACTTTCATTTCCAGGTGCAAAAAACACCTCTTCCTCAAAAAAGCAGCAAAACTTTCAAGCTTTCTATCCATTTCAAAATATCTTTCTTCATTTTGCAGCTGGAACAGAACCCATTACTTGCACTGCTCTGTCTTTAGTGATGTGTGTCACTTCAATCTCAGAGCTACCTTAGAAAGAAAGCAGTGACTTTAAAACCAAGTTTTTAATTAAAGGGGTCAATTCCATTGTACAAAATGCTATCTCCAGACTTATCTATTTTAGACAACTTTTCCAATTTGAGCTTCCTTCCAGGAACTGTGAATGAAGAACTAATTTCTGTTTCAAACAACCAATTATTCTGTTTGGTACGGAATTATGCTAAAAGGCAGATGGCTATTTTCTCTTAAATTCAAGCAACATGTCTAGCCAGTGATGTCTTTCTTGATAGCAAATCTGTAGCAAGATAAAACACATCTTCCCATTCTGTTCTAGGCCTCAGACAATTTCAATTCACCTTTCAGTGCAGTTAGACTAATGAAAAGTCAAGTATCAATCTGGAAATAAATGTCTGTATTTATTTACATCTGCCATTGTAACTTTTGCCATGCTCTGGGATAGTTGATAGGCGTATGGGAAGAGCACCAGTCCTCTCATGAAAAGGCAGGTTTGCAGGAGTTTCATAGGGGAGTAAAACCTTAAGGATATTCTTTGACATGAGGCTGGATAATTTGTCCTTTGCAGAGGCAATAGTTTATTTAACCCCCAGACTCTGTGTCTCTCAGGACAGAGCATCTGCCACCATAAAACACAACCCCCTTGTCTCCCCTCCTACCAGGGAAGCTCTGTGGGCTCCTCTACGAGCAGCACTCATCCCATCCCTGACCATCTGATGGAAGTGCTTCAGAGTGAGAAATGCAAAATGCAAGGTTAAATGCACGGATAAAAATAGCAAAATTTCTTCTTGGGAGCAAAATTTATTCTGGGAACTCATCGTCTGGAACTAAAAAAAGTTCATCCCAGGATGAATGTGAGGATTTTCTGTACAGTAAAAATGACTAATGCAGCTAAAGGAGGGATGATTTTATTACAAGTAGGGAAACAGAGGGAAGTGTGGTATGTCCTGGTCTATAACCTTCTGAAAATTCTGTTTGATTTTGTTTAATTGTGATATAAATCTCAGCAGGAGGAGGTTCAGAGAAAGACTACAACTATGACCACAATAACTGAATTCTTGTCTCATGGGATTAGAGCAAAATAATTTGACTTCATTTTACAAGTCAGAACAATTGAAAGGGGGGTTTTGAGGATCACCAGAAGGAAGAAGATATAGTTAAGCTGAAGGGAAGTGCTGTACAAAGAGCAATGGGCCCATAACTG
Organism: Pachycephala philippinensis; assembly: GCA_013397055.1. Classification (NCBI taxonomy): domain Eukaryota; kingdom Metazoa; phylum Chordata; class Aves; order Passeriformes; genus Pachycephala; species Pachycephala philippinensis. Next base: position 17,766 of record VWZT01015614.1, on the reverse strand, counting down.
GCAATGAACTCAGTCTGGGAATGTGTCCTGTTATCTGAGGGTAAAGAACCTTTTACTTTCTCTGTGCTAATAGTGAATAAACTTTATTTAGAGTGATTCACAGTTCTTTTATAAAAACAATACATAATGAGATTTTCTCACATTGGAAAAGGAGACAGGAAATTACAGAGCAGAGCATCTGTTTAGTCTTAAATTCCTTTACTGCCTAATGACTTGTCTATGTTATTTGTTTTCTGAAGTTAATAAAAGTATCTCAACCCCTAGGCTGACTTTTTGCAGGTACAGGAGATGTAGCAGACTATGCACATCTCTCTGTCTTGGTCTTTTTCCCTTTCTTCACCAGTGGACCCCAACTTTACACAGAACTGCCACATCAAGTCTGACTCTGGTTTCAAGAAGAGATGAATTTTTTATGAAGGGAAAGGACTGGTGAATGCCACTGTGTTTTCCCTAAGAGGCACCTCTCCTGCAAGGCCTACAGAGTTCTTTGTTCCCACAGGTAGATGGCTGCTTGAAAAGAAACCTCTCTGGTCCTCTGGGCCATGAATACTTCCACATCCTTCTCCAGAAACAAACAGTGTGTGTGTTTGAAACAAACCCATGTAATGAAAAGAAAGCCTGAGAGACCCAAAACCTTCAAGACCAGGAGGAGTTTTCTTTGCAATTGTTCAGTTCTAGGCATTTAGGACTGCTAAATGTGGTGCCACGTAAAAAAA
>VWZT01015614.1:0-17033 GCA_013397055.1 Pachycephala philippinensis | reverse complement strand
AAAAAAAAAAAAAAAAGACTCAATAGATTGTTGATCATTAAAGAATACAAAAGGTAGTGTGAAAACCATGTGGAGTGAGTTAGAAAAAAATCATATAAGCATACATAATCACTGCTACTTCTCTCTATATGTCAGTCTGTGAGAATGGTGTCTCTCCACCTCCCAATGAACATAGTATTTGAGCTGTCACTGCACTGAATAGAAATTCTGAGGAAGGTGTCAAAGCACAGTGTTGAAAAATCTATTTTGAAACTGAGAAGGAATGATTTCTGTAGATGTAGAGTAAAAAATTACTCTTCAGTCAATTCACACACAACCTAGTTTCTGAAACACTGTAGTAAAAGCCACGTATTGTTGCAGGTAAAGGAATTCCTTTTCTCTACCACAGCTTTCCTTGGCTGAGCATTAATTGAGAAAACTATATATGATTGTGATTATGTGTACACATACACACATACACACGTAAAAGAAGCATTACAGTATCTTATAACAGAGGTCATTTGCTGACTCAACAAACTGAGTCACATGGTCAAAACTGGCTACATTCCATAGAAAATACTATAAACAAATGCAGAATATATCTATTAGAAAAGTAGATTTTCCCAGCAGGGCAAAACATATCACACTGCTGACTTTCAAAGCCCCATTACTGTAAAATATACATAGAAACATGCTAAAAGCATTGTCCTGACTGGTTCCCTGTGCAGAGCTTAGCTAAAAGTCTATTGCCCAGGTAGAAGAAAAAGATCAAGCCCAAAGTGTAGGATATGAATGTGAATGTTTTCTCCCTCTCCTGAGCCAGACAGAAAGATCAAATTTTTTTATTTCCAATAAATGAGGTTCAATACAGACGGTGCCTTCTCTCTTTGTGTGTAGACTTTTCTGCTTCTGTCACCAAGCAGAATGTGGCAGGACTGAACATCTGAAAGAAAGGGATTTTTCAATTTGTAAGAAAGAGTGCACTGCTTTTAGTCCCAGCAGTCTTTAATGTCACACATCTCTGGCTTGACTGGTCAGGATTGTTTTATGTCCCAGTAGTTCTCAGGAAATACCAGGTCTGACCTTACTGCAGCTCCCATTTGCACTGACAAACTCCTCACAGGACATAACCTGATTTCTGTGTAGTAAGAAGTAAAATAAACTACATCTGGACCAAGGCAGTAGGTGTGTTGTCAGTTTATTTAAAACTAACCTTTAACCCTTGGCAGGAGTTTCTCAAGCTCTGAGGAGTTTTATCAGGAATGGACTTCTATAAAGCAAAAGGGAAAGTAATTTAGAAATATGGCAGTGTCCTGGTGCTGGCCAGGTCCTGAAGCCACAAGTGCAGCTGGAATAGTGTGCCCTGAATTAACAAACTCTCTGGCAGCTGGGCTATTGAAGGTGATTAACAGCTGGTTTATGGGTTGTCTGCCTCACTCAGTGCATATGTGTGCTGAGGGGCTGCTGTAGTGATGCAGGAGAATAAATAAAGTCTCTGGGACAGAGGAAGAACACATCCTCTGTTGTGTTTTAAGGGAACCTGAAGTTCATGTAACATTTTGATCGATTACCTTAAACCTACTTCAAAAGAATTAAAATGCCCACCCTTTAAAGTAGTCTTTAGTGTGACAAATATAATGACACGGCAATAAACCAGAAAATTGTGACTTTGTTGTTCTGCTGTTTTATTGTTCAGCAGAGAAAGTGCTGATGAGCACAAGAATGCATAAAAGAGAATAGAGAATCTTGGCTGAGCCTCCATTCATAAAGCTTTATTGAAATACAAATATGTCATGGAAGTACAAAGCCAGCTAAAATATCTCACAGCTAAATCAGGTAGGATATTATCTAGCACTGATAACACACATGGCTAAAGAATTACAGTTTCAGTTCACCTGCACAGAGGAGTTACCTGCTTTCCTCTCTTACTGGGGGCCTGTCAGCCATGCAATGAAAATTAATTGAACTCCCAAGATTCCTAAACACAGCTTCTTTGGTTTTGTTATTTTCCTCACTCTTCAATATAAGTAAGGCTGAAATTGGGCAGGGGGAAGTGGTTGTTGGCAAATGGTTTTCATTCAAGAATTTATTTCTTAAAAGGTAAGTTTCTATATTTTTTCCTAGTTTCTTTTCTTTCGATGTAAGATGCTGACATCTGTTACTCCTGTCTTAGACTCCAAAAAAAAAAAAGAAGCTATTATTTTGTAAAGAGTTTTCATTTACTGTAATTGGCACTGAAGTATTCAGCTTCTTATAAAAGATTGCATTTTACTGTCAGGAAGCTGAAATTGTTCCTTTTTTTCTTAGAAATACAGACGGATTCAAACTGAAGATTTATTAAGGAAAATACACGCTCTTCCTTCTTTTGTCCAGTTGGATGCTGTGGGTCAGAACTACTGTAAATTGTTGTTTCTCTTTGAAAATTTTTCTAGCATCTCTAATTATAAAAACATGTTCACATATTAGACATCCCACACAGAAATATAATCACTGTAAATTCCACAGCCTGCCCTATTTTGTTCAGAAATCTAATCCAAAAAGCCTCCACTCATTTATCCCATTTATCCCATTGTATGTGGATAAACTCCTGCAATTCCCACATTCTCGTAAGAAGTCCCTTTTACCGTATTTATTTATTTGTTTGTTTTGCTGTGATTTCATTTCAATGGGATGAGAAATCACTAGCACAAAGGACTTAAGTAGTTATCTCTTGTAGAGCTTCTCAGTGTGGGGAAAAAGCATCTCGCAAGAGGCAGTGGCTGTTCAGCGTCAAGGCATAGCTGGAGCTCAGTCACAGCATAAAGTGAATTTCTGTTTGACACTGAACATCTCACGGGACAGAAGCAAAACCAAACTATGAACACAGTGTGAGTGAAAGAACAGGGCAGTGGGAATCTTCCTCAGGGCAGACACTGTCCCTGGGATGTAGGGAGCAGCAGACGAGTGTGCTTCACCCTGGGGATATGTCTGTATGAAAAAGTATCTGCGGCTCGTTGTACTGGAGCCTGGATGCTCATGACCTTCTCTTTGCCTGACTATCTGTTTGCTTGTGTGTTTTATCACAATATTTGGGAAATTCCTCTTTGTGTGCCTGCTGGAACCCCAGTAAGGTAACACAGCCAGTTAAAAATACACTGGGATTTCCTCTGGCCAAAGGAAACAGCCTTCCTGGGAACTAGCCTGGGGTGTGTTACAGGAAAGCTTTCCTTGCTTTCACAGCCTAGAAAGAACATTGCTTAAGACTTTTGGGATGGAAATTGTTGCAGACAGCCATAGTGTGTACAATTACTGACCCCATATGACATACAATTAAATGCGTAAATGGTAGGAACAAGCAGCTGTAGACCCACTGGAGGAGCTCTTCTGATAGCAGTGAAAGTGTGACAGAGCCTGTGTCTCACCCAAGGAGCTTAGGGACACATAGAGAGTTGAATTACAGTTCCACAAAAGCACCTCAAGTAAATAATCTCGGCGTTAATGACAAGATCTTTCTTGCTCCCTCCAATGCTATTTTCTGCGCTGAGACTGTGCAGCACATTGTCCTGGCTGACTTCAGGACTTGGCAACGTCTGCTGAGGTTGTTAAAATGTAGTTTATTTTATGTCCAATACATCTAATGCTTTTGTGGCTACAGCTTTATTAATGTTAAGAGTTGTTAAAAAAGAAAATTACTGAACTGGAAAATGATATTGTTGCAGACTGGTCTTGTTAGTTGAATGAATGTAAATAATATGGCCCATTGCGTGTGACAATGAAAAATTATATTGATTCATCCTAAAGTGTACTCTATTCTCATATGTCATGATAATGCTGAAAATATTTTAGTTTTAGAAACAGACAATAAAGGGTTGATCTTGCAGAACTTCTTAGACAATTTGTTCTACCTTTTTATTGCACCAAAGTATTTAAAATCCGTATGGATTTTACAGAACATCTTGATTTTAATCTTTGTATGTACACGTAGAGGTATATTTACTTACTGTGGGAAACTTCTGACTGATGTTCAAGGGAGTCATATTTTCCTCTAAGAAAAGAAGCCTGGTCACAAAATTGCTCCAGAAACATTCTAACAGTTTAAGAAATTATGATCTTTACCGTAATAATAACCCAGCAGTTTGTGTAAATATTCTTAACCTAGTTCACTGCAAAAACAGATAACTAAGTCTAATCATCTTGGTTTTCCAACAGATCTTGTGACAATATTCCAAATCATGCAAGTTTTTCTTCTTCTGGAAAAACTCTGTAGGGTTTGACCACAAACCTAGAAAAGTCCTTAGATGGTTTCAGAATTTGTTTCTCTCTGGTAGCTGCGCAACAACACTGACTTTACATACACATTCTAACATTCTAACTCTAATGACTAGGCTCGCTTTTAAAAAATAAAAATTATGGATACCTTAGTTGACTTCTGTATTTTAAGCAAATTAATTTCACGTGATAATATAGCAAATGCCATGATAATACAGCAATGGCTTGGTTAAAAACCAATAAAAGTCAGTCAGCATCTGTCCCTCTGCCTCCAAGTACACTGCAGCAAAGCCAGACTGTTTAGATATGTAATGATTTTCTAACTTAAGTGGTTTCTGAAAGCAGTCTTTAAACTTCTATAAAATTCAATTCAATAAAATTCTCTTATAAGATATAAATAATTTAGGCGGAAATGTACTTTCCTAACTGAGCTTCACTCAGTCTGGCAAGAGGGCAACTGTCCTGGCAATGTAAGGGTTGGATATTTGGTTTCAGAATATGTCATATCTTCTTGCATGGGGGAAAATGGCCCTAAAAATGAGGTAGAAGTTTATCTCCTGACAGAAACATGAAATATTGTCTCAAACTGCTAATAAATTAACTCCTGTAAAATCCTGGGTAAACCGAAATTTCAGGTTAAAAACCAAAAAAGGAAAAAAGGGAAGTAGCTCTATAAAGTTCTGATGTCTCTGAGAATCATAATTACAGAGTTACATAATTACAAGACTTACACTTAACACTGCTAAAGCTTGCATTTCGATAGAGAGAAGCCTGTGGGAATCACCATTATTAGAGGATGAGTGTGTGGAAGCAGCACAAGGCTAAGCTGAGAAGGGATGACCCCTGCAGTGTTGATCTGCACTGCAAACCAGGGCTGAAAAGTTGCTTTCCAATGGGGTTGCAGATGGTGTGCAGTGCTCTGATGTACTAAGAAAAGAAAACCTAGTAGCGAGTAGAGAAAGCTGATAGTACAAGATCTAAAGAATTCACTGACAGGGAAATTTGAGGCAGTGCTCTCTGGAATTGGTGCTATACTTAGTTAATTAACTAAACCTGTCTCGCTATCCTGGCTGTAGCTATCCTGTTATAAATCCTGTCACAGAGCACCTGCTGGGCTGCAGCTCTGGTGAGCTGGTCTGAGAAGGGCAATTGAGCAATTTGTATTGCTTTGGTGATTGTGGGCTCTTGTGCAGCTCTGCTAATTTATGCCATTGCCCTTGGAGAAAAGCAGAATAAGGAGAAACAGAAACTGTTTTGTTCCTTTGTCCTTTGGGCTTTCAGAAGCTTAATGTGCACCGTGTGCAAGAATTATTTTGTGGTGACAAAGACATAGGAGGCAACTATCTCAAAGGCCCTGTGAATAGTTGGGGGGATGTTAAAATGCAGTGAAATATGTTAATGACATCATAAGTATTCAGACACAATTTATTTACATTTCATTCTTTCATCTCTTAGAGATGCAGTTTCTAGAGACGAGTGTTACAAGGAATAATTTGTGTTTCCTTAAATGAGGATATGTTTAAAAATGGCTTATCAGGAACATAATTTTTGATGTGACTTTAATGTGACTTTTTGCTTGTGTAACAACCTGAAAAGCTGAATCTAGGCTTTGTGCTTATGTAGTTCTGAAGCCATCAGGAAGCAAGTAATATAGTAAGATGTTTTTGTTCCTGCAGAAAGGAAAAATAATAATATATTCATTGATTGTGTCCAGCTTTGGCCACTTCAGCTCAGCACACAAATCATCAGACAGGAGCAACCAATTATTCAAGGCAGGAAAAAAAAAATCACCGCATGGCACTTAAAAAACTTGCATAATTTAGATAATAGAGTGAATAAAAAGGGACAATAGGAAGATAAGTGAAGACATGTGAATGCTCTGAATAAGTTCCATGCGAGTCATGACATGGGTTGGATTTCTTTGTGGATAATATAAACAATTATACTAGTATTTATAGAACTTTATTTTGAAAGGAATAAAACCAGTTGTATTTTTGGGAATAACTAGTCTATAGCTGAAAAGAGTTAAGTACAAATCTACCTTGGAAACATAAGTAACTTCTATTAGTTTCAGCCTCATAATTGCAAAAGTATTCCCAAAATAAAGGAAATGATATTTTGCTGATTATACCTTTTTATAACTATTATGACTTTGTTTGTAAGGTATTCTTTTTAACAGGTGGATCATGGATCAATGCAGAGTTGCTGATTTAGGTACTCAATGGCTTCCATTATCACTGAGTACACTGAAATTCTTAATATTCACCCATATGAGAAGCGAGGAACTACTCCATAGCACAAATAGAAAGATAAAGTTTTGGATAAATATTTAAGTGACTTACCCAAGGTCATCTAAGGACTCTGGCAGACATCTAAGGACTCAGTGTCACAGACTTTTGCCTCTCAAACTTGTTTCTTTATCCAGAGGACTACCTGAAGCTGGTATGAGAGTGGTTGTTGGAAGCACCCAGTTTTCACTGTCAGAAATTCAGGGAAGGCCACAACACTCAAACCCAGACCTTGCCCTGAATCTCTAGAAAGCTTTCTTTAACTTTCCTTGTGGGAACACGAAGACTCTGCAGGAAGCCCATGAGCTCAGGCAGGGACACAGCCTGAAGAGCCAGAGCTCTTTTCATCCCACAATTCTCTCTGCATACATCACCCACAAATGTGTCCCTGCATGCACAAGGATGGGGACAGGGATTTAGTTTCTGATTATAGATCATAAATTTAATGAAAGTACAGAGAACACTTTGGAAACCCTTGTTATAAATGCAAATAAATAACTTTTTTTAAAACCAGTCTTTGATACAAGCAAACCAAAAGGCAAAGAAACAAAAAACTATTACGAGGACCTATGCATCTGGAAATTGCAGAACTAGGTTTCAAAATTTAGTTATAAATTAGCCAGAAAACCAGTAGAGTGAGTTCAGGTCTCTAAAACACCCAAACCAAGTCTTGAAGTAGAACAGGAAGGTTGAGAACTCTTTCAAAGAATTACCTACTGCTCATTGAAGTGTTTTTTCATGAATTACAATTATGTTTGTCTCTAAAGACAGTTTCACTCTCAGTATAAACAGCATCAAGAACTTAGGAATACTTTTATTTTTCTCTGTAATTATTTTAGAGATGTAGAGTATTCTGTTTTCTGCAACTACTGGAAAAATAAGATGAAAGTGACCTTTGGAGAATCAATTTTTGTAAGCTTTGTGTTGGTCTTCAAAAATATATCCCTTTGGAATAGCTATTCAAAGGCTCTGTTTTTCAGTTAATTGAATTCAACATATTATTTTCAAAAGTTTTCTGTTTTGAAGCATTTCTGGGATTTTTGTCTATTGATTCTAAACGCGTGTGCAGTGTGCAAAAACGTTGCAGCCGTGTGGATACAGGATAATATTGGCGGAAAATGAAAATGAAGTCGAGGTCAGAAATCTGAACAGGAAAAAACCCGAAAACCTAAGAACAAAGAATGCAAATGCAACCACGTTACTGGTGCAGCTCAGGGAGTGCCAGATAAACCTTACTGGCATGTGTGCACCTTGTTTCTGTGTGGCTCTGTTTTGGGATGATTTTGGTATCTCTCTGCATACTAGGCTTTTATTTAAGAAAAAACTAGGGCACGTCCGCAGAGAAGGAGTTGTGGTGCACACTAATGAGGGCTCTCTGATTTAAGGCCACGTGCTGCACTCCACAGGGATGCAAAGGACAGGCCCCACTCGTGCCACAGGGTGAATTTAGCTGTAGCACGTGTTCTGCAGGTCTGGGGTGCTGATGGTCACTGGAGTGCTCATGCACCTGATGATTGAGGGTGAAGCCCCATTGCACTGATAGCAGAAAGCAGCAAAAGGCAGGAAAGTGCTTAATCATGAGCAATGAACATGTGGTTTAATCCCACTAAAGGCAAAGGGAATAACGTGATTAAGCTCCAGACAGAATTTGAAGCTTGTGTTTATGTATCTCCTAGAATAGTTTCAGTAGGCAACTTGGTGTTTTATACATCTGAGTCACTCAGGCTTTCTGTATTAGAGCAGAGACAATCTGCTTTATTTTATTAAATTTAGCTGCAGACTTGGGGACCTGGCACATTGCCAATAAAGCATTTCAGCAACGTTTAAGGGTCCCTGTATGATAAAAGTTTGAATAGAACAAAGAATGGACAGGAATGAATTTCAGGCTTAAATATTTGAAGTAAAGAACAAATGGTCAAAATTTTGTCTTTGGGAAAAGTCAGAGACAAATGGTTTTTTTCTTTAACACCTCTCTGTTCTCTGCTTTTCACAGCTAGAGGCAGAGAAGCATGAAGATTTTGAATAAATATGACTGAGAAAACATTTTAAAATATTGAAAGAAAATAAGCCTGTTCCATTTCCATAATTGCTGCAATGTAAATTTACGAGATCAGGTAGTATTTGGTTTTTTATTAAGGGTGATGGCTAAGTATCAGGCTTTCCAAGACTGTTCTGTTACCTCCATTACGTCCAAATACCTCCAAAATACTTCTGTAATCTGAAACAGCAGAGATTTCTATCTTTTTGTTTTAAATTTGTTTTCTGTGAAATCCATGTCTATAGCTGCTCATGAAAAAGAGATTTTGCAGCCTCTGAGAATGCCAGGCATAGTAAAAAATGCATTCAAATTACTCTGCATAGTAGTGTTTATATTATCTTTTTAAAGGCATGAAAAATGATAATGGTATAGGCCTCATTTCTAATTTTGTTTCCTTAAGCACATTCTCTTGTGCATACTCCTGACAGGAATTTTGAAGACTCTGATAATGAGTTAGCTTGTGCTCAGAGAGGAATCCCACAGTTGCTGTTTGCATGGGAATAGCCCTGTGGCATAATTCTGCCCTCTGCTTTCCACATTCATTAGGAGAGCTTTTAAAGCAGGCACAAGAAGTAAAGAATTTGTATGACAGAAACTTGAAGTCCAAGAAAATATCCTTCATTTCCATTTCTGAAGCAGCCCTGATTTCCAGAGATCCTGACAGGGGAGCTTTTGCAGCTTTGTTGGTTCAATTGCAGCACTGAAAATGGGATATTTGGAATTTTATTCTTGTTTGTCTTTAAAAATAAGAAAAAAGAATACAAGAAGAAGACATTTGAATAAGATTTTTCTTGTTTAGGCAGGAGAACATACCTGCAATCCCCTTGTACTACACATGTGCTGCCACACTGAACTACTGAGCCAGAATCTCTGTTAAAAAGGGTGACTCACAATTAGGCCTTTTGGTTCCTGAACTGATCAATACATCCCTGATTAGAAGTGCATGAAAGGGCAGTTACATCCATCTTCAGATTCATGCCTGAAAACGTGAGAACACTTTCTTACCACACACATGCCACACCAAATGTGAATTTCTTTTTCTTAATTTCAGTTTTGCCAGTGATGGTTTTTCCTTTCTTCTGTCTTTTCTAGTTGTGCCTCTGTTATGTATTGCATCAGATTCCAAGAAAAAATCTTTTCATTATGAAAGGAACAGGGTGCTTAGAACTTCACAGACTAGAAGAAACACAGGCTGGAGGAGGACTTGCTCCTGCCTGTTTCCCTGCAGCACCTTGCTTTCATGACCTGAATAGCATCACTGAAACTCTTCTCAAAGCTCTGGAAGAAGGAAGAAAATAACACTATGTCTCTTCTGTTTTTCAAATTGTGGCCTTGAAGACAACTTTTAGTGCTTAGATAACTGTTGCTTTCTATTCTTAACCGTTGTGGTGTCTAGCAGAGTAAAGGTATGTCGAATTTCATACAGAGATGGTCTTGAGCTCCTACACAATTTTTTAATACTTGTCAGCATTGCTTTTTCTCCATTTTTTTTCCCCAAGTGACATTTCCTTAATATCTCCCACTCTTATTTCACAAGAATACATACTCATAGCACAAGCAGACACAAAATACATCCAGCAGTTTTGAAAATTTCTGTACAACACACTAAAAATTACACCACAAAGAGCACAATAATAAGCAGGTCCCTTTCTTCTTCAATTAGATGGAGAAAACACTGTATTATGGGGTAATTCAGATTTTAAGGCTCAATGCACATTTGAGTTAATTTACATGTGTTCTTATAGCCTTGTGTCATTAATGAGTGGTTTTGGCTACTTAAAGAATCACTGTCAAAGGTACTGACAAAAAGCAGGTTTTAATATGAATTTGTGGAATTTACAGATTTTAGTGGCAAGGTTCACTTTATTACTTAATACATGGATGAAGCATACAAATGAAAATCAGACAAGAGTCAATTTAGAATTATTTGCATGGTAAAAAAGAGCAAAGTTGCAACTACAAAAGATAAGGGTGCAAAAGGATTTAGCAGCATTTAATCACTCGCTAATTTAATAATTGTAAAGTGATTAAATAGGATTTACTACAGTTACAACAATGATTTATTACAGATTTGTGATAACAACAGGCCATCAGGGATGACTGATTATCCTTTGTTCCCCACCTTGGTCGGGCAGCTGATGTTCCTGTTACACTCAGTGTTGTTCCCACCTGGATCATGCAAGAGCCTCTGGTACTGTCAGAGATGCTTCCCCCCCAAAACGGTGTGGTCAAGGCTTGTCAGGAGCTCCTGAGATCCTAGACCAGGCCTGGGGGTGGTGTGGTGGAAGGATGCACCACCACACCTTGTGTCTTAGAGATGTGAAATTTCTCTTTTTACATTTCTATTTTTCTGTCTTTACCTTCCTGTAAATAACACTGCTGAATAATTTCTACCAGATCTTACTGATGCATGAGATCTCAAAGACGCTCAGTTTTGACACACTAAATGAAACTGTTGGCCAAAGACAATGAAGAGATCACTTTATGTGCCAGCATATGGTTTACTTGACAACAGTGAATTGACATTGGAAATCGTCACCATCACTTGGCTTCAGGATCAAAGCCTGATTTGCTTTCTGAGAAATACCCTGGGTGAAAGATAGGAAAAAAATTCTACTTGCACAAAGATGCTGTAGAGTTGGGGCAAAGCATTTTCAACAATCAGTTCTCAAAGCCTGAAAGGAGCTTGTTTAATCAGGTTACATTTTCTACTTGGTGTAACTGTTGTTAACATTAGAGGCCTCTTCAAAAAAAAAAATGCATGCAGACACTGAGAAATGCAATTTTACAACTGTAAGAAGCATTTCTCTTAAAAGTCAGAGTACATCTTTTATTGGTGCTGCCAATCACATGAGGAAAGAAATTAATTTCTTTTGTGCTGTTTCTAAATACATTAAAGGAGTATGTTTTAAAAGACTTGACTCATTTTTCACTCTAGCCAGGAGATGAAATTTAAGATGCTAATAGTTTGGAAAATATCACTTCAAGAACATATGACTTTAATCACTCCTGGTCTTGGCTTGTGCTTAGGGAATTTTAACTGAAAAGCTTTATTGTTCTCTGGCAGATTTTTATACTTATTTCTGGCTTTTTTGCATCAGTCATGTGGCTTTGATTTGTATTTCAGACCTCGGTTTTCTGATTTACGCGTGCTGTTGTCCAATCAAATTTTGTACTCACTTGTCAACGCTATTCATCTTCATCATTCATATTCACAAAAACTACATCTTCTGGAAAATTTTAAAATAAACCCAACTTTTGCTTCTCTAACTGAAGTTTGTGAGCTATAGAAGAACTCGTGCTGTGTCACGAAATGGTAGTCCCAGTACTTTGAGGTGGAAGGCAGCTCAGATACAGATGAAAGCTGTCCCATAAGACAAATGCCTTTAGACTTAGCAGTCCAGTCCTGGAAAGCCAGAGTTAAAGTCAGAGTTGAAATATACATCTACAGCAATACAGAGCTGAAATATAAATCTACAGCATATTTTTTCTTTCAGTGCTGTAAAATTGTTAGGTTGCTGTACTAAGGTGCTATGGATTGTACAGGACCTCTGAGGTGAGAAAAACCCACCACCTGCCACCACAAATAATGCACAAAACAGTGGCTTTCATAATCTTACAGAGAACAGTATTATAAATAATTAGGGACTTGCGTTGGCTTTTTTAAAGTCTTCAGTGATGGCTACTGGAAAGCTGTTCTACAGCCCAAATGTCCATAACTCTAAGAATTACAAACCTTATCATTTCAGTAAATTGCTTTTAAAAACATTTTATTTATCTTCTGGATACTCAGTTTACTATTTTTTAATACATCTTCTGTCTTGTTAATATTTTTTCTGATATATATTTTTTACAGAGCAATCATGTGGAAGGCCTACCTTTTTTTTTTTTTTTTTTCAAAAAAAACTTTGGGAAAGGCCTCCTTTTTTTTTTTTTTTTTTTTTGGTAGACTAAATGCAAAAATATTAAACAAAATCTAATCAGTGTTAATAGCTCAAGTCTGATATCTCCCCTTCAGTCCCAGAAATTACATGTTACAGTCCTTTCCTTTAACTCTTCCTTATCTGCATTTCAGTTAATAACATATGTTCTTTCACTAGATCAAATATGTTGAAAACCCAGAGATGCAAGAATTTACCAATTTGTTTTAGGCAAACTATGTTACATTTTATCCTCGTTTCCCCTTTACATCTCAGTTTGCAGTATTTCCTTCAACATTTATTCCAAAAATATGCATACTTTAGACATCAGGTTGCCAGGTGTATTAATTTCTCAACCTCTTCATTCTTTTCTCATTGCTTTAAATACTTTCTCCTTTTATATCCACTAGTGCCAAACTTGAGTTAGTTGAGATTTTTGTTACCAGAATTAACATTTGTTTTGCTGCACCTTTCAGGTTTCTGTAGAGTTCCTGGAGTTTTCCTTTCAGTTCTAATATGGTCATTTCAACACCTCTGTTTTCATTTCACGTCTTGCCTTTATGTCTTTGAAGCTTTTATAATGAAAACTGAGTGTATTAATTTGACTTTGGAGACTTGCTTAGATTATCCCTGCTGGCTCTATGCTTAGGCACGCCATGTTTTATCATCTATTTTTGTTTCTTTAACTGTTTCTTTTATTTCTTTGTAAGGTCTCAGCTCTCAGCTTGACTTCTGGCAATTCTTGCTTAAGCCCTACATTACCTGATAGCTAAGATAGAGCTTGCTAATTGTTCTTTTCCTGTTCATAAACCTAAAGCTTATTCCTGGTATCTTTATTGGACTGATTGGCTGAGTGCTCTTTCTTTATCCCTTATTTTTCTCCTTCCTTGACATACAGATTCTTGATAGTCTTAAATCTTGGAGATTTGGAGATTTCAGAATTCATGGAGATTTCAGTTTTCCTCACTGTGTACCAGTTTGTCTCTTGCCTCTTGTTCTATTGCTCAGCACCACTGAAAAGAGCCTGGCTCCATCCTCCTAACACTCTTCCTTCAGGTACTTATATACATTTCTTACTTTATAAAATGTAACTCTTTCAGAGCACCAAATGTATCTTCCTTTATAATTCAAATTGAGCCAAGTCAAAATAAACACATCAACACTTAAAATGCCTGTTGTGGTTTTTTGAGTCTCCTCAGTATTTATGAATTTAAAGGAAAATTATCTTTTTCTTTTTTTTTTTTTGGTAGTGACAATTTCAGGGAAAAGTGACAGATTTTTATTTCAGACAATGGCTGATGTTATAAACATTCGATAAAATTCTGCATGTTGTTCAAACTTCAACCTAATCCAAGGCAGGACAGCAATGGCAAGGCATGCTACAGCATTCCTGCTTTTGAGATGGTCAGTGACCCACTCACACAGTTCCCCAGTTTCATTACTGCTATTCTTCTTTATAAAGGAGCGAGGAAGATAATCAAATGGCAGCAACCAAATGTCTAGTACACATTCGTTCAAACTCCTTTCCAGAAGATGTACAAACTACATTTATGGATGTTAGGGGACAAAGAAAGTAGCTTTATCCTCGTTAACAACAATCTCTTGTACTATTTAATCTGCCAAGGGTGCAATGAAAATCATTTTAAACTTGTACTTCCTTATACCTATTTATCTACCCTCCACTTGTAGAAATTCTTCTTTTGCCTTCTTTATAGTATAATTTTATTCACAGTCCTGTTTTCTGAAAAAAAAAGAAAAAGGCATGTCATCTTCTATCTTTGTTCACATCTTCAGATGCCTTGCAAGGAAAGGATTTTTAAAATAATTACTTCCTCTTTAATTAAAAGTCAAAACCCATTGAATTCAGCTTGTTCTGCAAAACTTCAGTTCTTTTATATTGCAACAGTGCCAATTGCTTCCCTGTTCTATTTTGTTTGTTTCAAATCCAGCTAAAAAGTTAGTTATACTTCCCTGCCTGGCAGTCTTCCAGAATAATAGCACTGCTCCGAAATTGATTGAATAGCTCTGTCATTCCAGAGAGCAAATTAAATCAGAAATGCACCTTTCTAACTGTTGCTCCCTTAATTTCCTTAATCTGCAACCAGTGCACAGGAAACAGTTCCCAGTCCAATTACCTGAAACACTGAGATCTTTAAAAAATGCACAAGGAGCTCAGGGGACCCGCAACTCGTGGCACTGCAGAGTGGCTCAAGCCAAAACAAACATCCCTGCAAGACGTTTAATGCATGAAACTAACCAAGTAGAATTAAAGCTAAAAATTTGACAGTCTGTTTTCAATGTTTTGATTAGGAAATTAACAACTTGTCTAAAAATGCTTAATGGAGCTCAATTACACGAATATAAGAAAAGTAAGAGACATTACATAAACCTCATGACACTAATTACAGGGTGATGGCATCATTAACATTATTTAGCTGTTGTAAGCTGTTAATCAGTAGCTCATAACTTAGCAGTTTTACCCTTATTGCCACATTCTGGTTGTTGAGCATTGGCCAAGGCCCACCATGTACTGACAGATCCTTCCTGCAGGGCAAAAGTTTGGGTGACTAATGTCTTATGTTTTAGCTTTTATATTTTTCAAATCCTGCATTCCCAGTGTGTAACTCTGCAGTGTCCTGTAGCCTGTGAGCTGCTGCTCTCTCATGCTGAGACAGACAGAACAAAGCCTCTCCAGGCTGCTCTCCAAGGACACCCAGCCCGGCCTAGGCCCAAAATGTGTAACCCAGCATCTTGAGAAGGGGGGCAAGCTGAGGGGAAATTACATCATTAGCTAAAGTTTAATTGGTGAAATTGGGTTGATATGCAAATGGACCAAACCTATAAAAGTGTGAAGAACTCGAGACTCGGGGTCCATCTTGGGTGTAGCCTTTGGCCTGCCCAGGGTGTACCTCTGAAGGTCTTTCAAATAAATATCCACCTTTATTCCCTTACTCCTGTCTAGTCTCTGTTTCTAGGTTGGCCTCTTTAGGCATCAACACATCCCCAGATACTCAGGCTGCTGCTATTTGTAGTGACAGCATCGGAGTTCACAGTGTCCTGCTGGGGACAGCTGCCCTCATCACCACAGAGCTGTACACGCCCACCCAGCCCCAAATGTCAGCAAGCTGAGTGCACTTTAGATTCCTGCAAGATTTTGTGATTAAGACTCAAACAGAGCAATTCTGTTTTGCAAATCTACTCAGAAGTCCTTTTAACCAAAGTACTCTTCTCAGCCATGTCAATGGGACATAAAAGTTAAAATCCCGAATGGTGAGAAGAGTCTAAGAATCCAGTATGGTGAGTCCTTAACATCCATGTCACCATACCACTGTTTACAGCTTCTTCCACTTTCAAAATATGGTATTAGAATAAATGCACACTATCTCATTGGTTTAAAGGATGAATATACACTTATCAGCATATATCAGAGAGTTTTTCTGTCTAAAGAACACTCTTGTTCTATTACAGTGTCTATTGACTTTTTATTTTTGTGTGTTTGAAGTCTATGAGACTGATTTTGTTAAGGTTAGAACTTCTGGGATGTTTCTTTTTTCCCTTTTCTTTTTCCTGCACTTCATGTATAGATTTCAATGTCTTCTGATTGGAGAGATTCTAGTTCCATACTGGCTGATAAATTAGAGTAGGAGATTTATTTCTGTCACCTTCCAAGGAGAGTTCAATAGCCTTTTCCTCACAACTCTTCTTTTGATTCATACGAACTTTGTGATATAAAAGATATATTGTATTTATAGTATTTTATTTCATGTCTCTAGCTTATTTCAAATTCAGTTTTGCTTTTTTTTTTTGCTCCTTTCATAGATGAGAAAATACTGTAAGTGGATACACTTACAGTACTTCACAATACTGAGGTCAAAAGTCCTGAAACTCCACTCTGCCTTGGGAATGGAAATTTTTTCTGGAGCTACACTGAAAGCTTCAGTTTACCGTGTATGTTTTCATGTTATTGTTCGAAATTGGTAAATATACAGATGCCTCTGAGTAATGAAGGTAAGAAAATGGAATGCAAACAACCATCTAGATAAAAAGAAGAGTCTCATTGCCTCCCAGAAGACTTAACTTTCACCTGTTATGAAGAACACTCTGCTTTTCAGCAGTTTCAGCAAAATAACCTAGATGGGGGTTGGAGGGGAAATGTCATTTTCTTGAATCAATCTATAAGGCAGTCCTTTGAACTGCTGTAGTTGAATACAGCTGTATTGCTGCAATGCACCATGTCTTTGTTTTATTTGCTTGCCTACTATTCAGTTCATGTCATAATTCAACCATCTCCATGTACCCCTGTTTAGGAATAATCCACGCAGAAAAGGCTGAAATAATTTTACCTGTAATTCAACAGGAGAGCTCGGCTATTGGATATTTTAGGTTGAGTATTAGGAAAAGGTTCTTCACCCTGAGGGTGGCTGGGCTCTGGAACAGGCTCCCCAGGGCAGTGGTCACAGCACCAGCCTGATGGAGTTCATGAAACATTTGGACAACGCTCTCAGGCTCATTGTGGGATTCTTGGGGCTATTCTGTTCAGGGACAGGAGCTGGACTTCAA
>VWZT01015612.1:0-42027 GCA_013397055.1 Pachycephala philippinensis | reverse complement strand
CACCTGTAGCGGCTCGCGACAGGCATTTAAATACTTCATCTGGTAAGGTAAAACATTTCCAGGTAACAGCATTCTTCAAAAAAACCCAACAAAACAGGACCAGTACTATTAGGATCTTTGTCCTTTTCAGTTAATAGTACAATTAGAGATTTACTTGGTGCTTAGGTAAAACAACTAAACTTCACAAGGACAATAGCTACAGAGAGAAAAAGCCAAAACTATCAACTTATTGCTTGTCTTCCCAAGGTTTCCTAAACCCCTTTCTGTGGTCTATATGAGGATATTTGTCTTCACTCTTCACTCACAGCTTCTGAAATTACCTTATTGCCACCAACTCTTCTTAACGTCTGGGTTTCCAAGGACTGAGTTCCCACAAAAAGCCTACAGAGAGCTGCAGCAGGAACCCTGCAGGGGGTAATACTGATTTCCTTCAAGATCTCCCAACCATTTCAGCAATCTCCAAAACCACATAGGACTCACCAGCTGATTAATTTTCAGAGCTCCCTATGTACAAAACACCTACAGGACTGAGTTGCAAAATATGCCAATAAAAAAAAATAAACCTAGATTCATGACAACAAAAAATTGCCTCTGGAATGAAAACTGTAATTAACTTCAGTCTTAACCTACGCAGGGAGAAACAACAACAGACCAGCTTCTATAATCACAGCACTCTCATTTGTTCAACAAGTAGAAATTAATTCCTTACACAGGAATTTTTGGGCTGCCCAGGGAGGTGGTGGAATTTCCCTCTCCAGAGATATTCCACACCCACCTGGACAGGATCAGGTGTAAACTGCTCTGGGTGACTCTGTCTTGGCAGAGACATTGGACTGGGTGATCTTCAGAGGTCCCTTCCAATCCCAACAATTCTATGATTCTGTGAATTTAGGAAGTCTTTTCCTTCAACAGAAATAGCACTTCATCTATTGGAATAAGTTCTGCCATTTTAATAAAATTTCATATTAAGAGAAATAAAATAATGGATCCAACATCCAAATACGTCATACTACTTTCAGCAAGGATCAGATGCTCAAACTGAGTTACTAAACTTGAAATACAGCCCTATAATTCTATTATTTGTATATTTTAATATTCTGTATGATGTCAAAACAGCTAAATCCACCACATTTTCACACTGAAAACTGTGTTACAGTTATTAGACTTGGCTAACTTTACTTTTATGTGAAATCTAATCTTTCCTGCAGACGTTAGAAGATACTACCATGATTTAAGACTTTGGAACTTGATGATCTTTAAGGTCCTTTCCCACCCAAGCCATTCTATGATTCTATTCTGTAATACTTTACTAAGAAATACACTACAGTTATAATGAAAGTGCTCTGAAATGACCAGAGACTACCTCAAGAACTGAGAACAGAGTTGTATTTGAAGTATGATTTGTGACAGCATTTCCCAAGACTACTGCAAATGCTCTGGGAGATAGCAGCAAATAAACACCTCATGATCTCTGCTTGAACCACAGTAGGCCAGAAATTCTACAGAATTTGTATAAGTCCTTGGCATCAGAAAAGCTAATGGGATTACAAGTTGTTATGTTATTTTGTAAGCTAAAAAACTCACTGATTGCCAACAGACCTTCTGGACACTTAGGAGCATTCTGGCATTCCTGGATCCTATGCTGACAGATCACAGCATACCAACAGAAAAACAGTGTTGTTTATGCACAGTACCTATGGATATTACCAGGAATTGAAGTTCCTTCACTGCTTTGATAAAAACATTTTAAATAGCCCACTATAGTTCTCCACATAAGTTTCATTACACACAGAGCTAAACCATCTCAGTCATTCAGGCAATGCAGAACCTAGTACAGATACAGGGGGTTTTAACTATATAAAGTACATGCTGTTTCCAGAACTAGTATAAAGAGAACAATGTTTTTCAAATGAATGTAAAATAGCCACTGATCACCCTTTCAGATACAAGTGTTTGGGCTTTCCCCTTTATGGTGTCACCTCAGTTCATATGTCTGGAACAGATAGTACAAATTGGTCTTTTCTTATAAGTTCCTCCCACTCACTACTTGTCATTGTCTGGTAGCAATCATATGAAAACAATCTCAATAAAGCCTTTATTGGCAGAAAAGGTTGCTTTAATGAGAGACTGAGACCATTCATCAGATCAAAAACCACATCAAAGAAATGGCTTGTAGCTTAAGTTTGCCTTTTTTGCATGTATAAGCAAGAAAATTCTCAGTGAGCTCTGTATCAGGTTGACATTTCATTGATGTCGTTTTGATTGCCCATCTGATGAAATACTGCATTTTAAAATTTCATACAGGATAACATGGATAAATTGAAAATAAAACATTTCAGGTCATCATAAAATGGTGAACTTTTTTAGTGAAGAGACCTAGGGCAGAGCTCCATTGCAAACTGTCTGACAGGGCCTGGAGCCATGCTGGGTTTGGTGTGGGATTGTCTGCCCAGCCTCCAGCAGCTCGGGCAGAGCCTGAGCTGACTCAGTCTCTGCTGTCCAGCAGCCCATCAGACACAGGAGGAGCAGCACAGGCCTTGGGCTATCTTTTAGAAACAACTCTTGGTGTCCTGGGAAGCTGACACGGGACACCTGCACCCTTAGACACAAAGCTGACGTACACCTCTCCTGCCAACACTACCAGGGTGCAGATTACATAAGCATCACATGTAAAAATTACATATCCAGTGCCACCAATTAACAAGCTTAAATGTAATTACACTCAGGATAGTAAATGCATTTGTGTCTGGAAAGATCTAGCTTTCCTGCTTTAAATAGGAATGAATGAGATATCGCAACACTAAACTGCATCTCAAATTACAGGCATTAGTAGCAATAGTAATTAGTTGAAAATGAAAATTAATTGAATACAGCATTGTTCCAAACCATTTATCTAATTTGATCAAGGTATCATTAAATAATTAAGTAGCAATGCTTGAATGTCCAGCTTATAAAAGCACAAGGTCGTACGAAGGCCACACTATCAACAGAAAACATGGTTAAGGAAGGCTATCTTTAGAAGGGTCTACACAAAAGTCATGTAAGTGCACATTTACCAGGTGCTTTCAGAGTTGACCAGTCAGTTAAAAAGTTGCCAATCCTTATTTAGGAGTTATGAAACTGCATAATAATGCTATTATAACCTCTAAGTATCTTTTCGCAAAAAAAGAGTTCTTTTCAATGCAGCATACCAGTGATCTTAGCACACTTATTTGTGTATTTCAGACACAGTCCTTGAGGAGGGGAGGGTTACAGAACTTGTTTATAACCTAAAAGTCATTCAGAGCCAAGAACTGACAGGAGTTTGCTCAGAATCCCTCCCCAGACATTTAGGTCATCAGAGGTGGGGGAGGCTGGGACATGAGTAGTATTTACATTTCAGCCCAATATGGCTTTTGAAAAGTTACACCCTTCTCTTGCAAAGGTTCCACTGGGTTCCACTGTGAACACTCAGTTAAGACAATTTAATTTTCCTCCCTATAAAAAATACAAACAAAACAAAGAAAAACAACCCACCTAAAGTACACAAGACAGCCTGACTATTTCAAACAAGTGACTCTTACAGTACCTCTGTTTCTCAGAATTTATTTCCCTTCTCATCTTCACTCGGTTTGGGGGTTTTTTTTGTGGGGGATTTTGTGCCTTTTGTGTGTGTTTATGTTGTTGTTTAGGGTTTTCCTTATTGTTGTTTGTGGGTTTTTTAAGTACTATGTTGAAAAGTAAGGGCTCAGTGAATGACACAGTTCCAGTAAAACATACATTGCAGAAGCAATTCCAGGAAATATAGACTTAAGGAATGAAGTAGTGTGTGCCTATGACAAGTAAATTGCATGACTGTGGGGTATAGTTCAATTCTACATCAAGAAAAATCCTGTTATATAGTTGAAAAATTAATTTCATTCCCCATGGCCTAAAAATATTTTTTTCTGACATTTGAGAGAATTGTAATTGCAAAAGTACAAAACCACATCTATCTTGTCATTTACTTGGTTCTGTTGTGGGCTGAATATTATCCCGTACAGCCCTGCAGTCCCTGGATCTCTTGGGAGAGCTGGGATTGCTATCCCTCTTCCTGATGCCAGGATATGAAAAAAGACTGCTTTTCTTTTTCCAGTGAG
This sequence comes from Pachycephala philippinensis, assembly GCA_013397055.1. Lineage (NCBI taxonomy): Eukaryota > Metazoa > Chordata > Aves > Passeriformes > Pachycephala > Pachycephala philippinensis. Next base: position 37,909 of record VWZT01015612.1, on the reverse strand, counting down.
ACAACTTGAGAAAAAGTGGTTTTGTTTATAGGACTGGCAAACAATACCTCATGTGTTTGTTGTTTGCCTCCCTTTTTTTTAATGCCATTATGTATTTTAACCTGTGAGTGCCAGAGTGACCATCACTGAATACAGAGTGCCGTGTGGCTGAGGATGGAGGTTCTCTGTTGGAGCAGACAGGAAGATCACCCTTCCCCCTTTGTGCCCCCTGGTCTGGAACAGCATCCTTGGGAGCTTCTCCTCTGCCAGCTCCAAATGCCTGGAAGAATAAAGCTCAATAAGAGTATAAAAGGGAATACTGAAGAATCAACAGTCAAATCCTTGCAAAAAGAATTGTATTTGTTTATGCCCCTAGCCTTGTAGTTGNTTTTTTTTTTTTTTGTATTTCTTACGAAGTGGGAGAACTAAGGAACTGTGAATGATGTCCTGGGGTGGGAGTAGAGACTCCATCCCCAAAAATAAAATTCAGCTGAATCTCAGTGAGAAGCCAGTCACTGAAACCACTAAAAAGCCTTATAAGTCATAACTGGTATGTCTTCTATATAACTGGATGAGAGAGACCTCAGGAACTCTTTATGTAAAGCAGTGGATATGGAATGAAAATGGGAATTGCCTCACTTTAAAGGCAGATCTAAATGCAGATAATCACTACCAGCAGTGAAACCTGGAGATAAATATATTAATGCTCTGGTCTAGAAAGGCTCTAGGTACCCAGCAGACACTTCTTTGCCTAAAGGTAAGTTGTCACATTTTAAAATTGTATTGCAATCACTAAGCCAAAAAGTAGAGAAAGCCAAGAACTGTGGATGTGGAGCATAATTTAATATTCAGATTTAAACACTTTTTCCATTATCAGTAACTACAGCCCTGAAAGCAATTGGTGCTTTTGTGCTTAGTATGAAATGTTTGTAGTCCCAAATAATTATTTTTCAGTCTTTGAGGCACCAGAAACATAAAGTAAAATAAATTATCCAGACTTCTCCAGAAGAATTAGATAAAATGAAAACAACCAACTCAGTAAAACTTTAACCAATTATCTATTTCACCTCTATGATTCAGCTCTTTATGTTAGGATCCTATCTTGAGTACAAATCAAGTTTATCGCTCAGATTCTAATCAGGAAATTAATTAGGAAGAAACAAGAAAGCAAATGAAAGATGAAAAAAACATTGTATTACACATCAAACTTTTTAAACCCAACAATTGCCCTTTACGATTTCATTTCCATGGTAATACAAAATATCTGCTTAGCTGATTGAATCATTTCAAAGAAACAAATTCCTTAAAATAACTCTAGTGATGTATAAGATGTTTAACAGAGGTGTTTTACTGTTTATCTTCAGGCAGGTTTGTTTTGGGGTTTTTTGAGTGAAGACTTGATTAGGAATGACTTTGAAACACAAAGGCAAGAGACTGCCACATTCATATTGAATGAACTATAGAGATAACATTTTCAAATTTCATTCCAGAAAAGAAGTTGGGAGCTCATTTAGAATGTTTCTTCGGAATCTGTATAAGTGGCATACATTCAGGCTGATTTAAATGGCAATGTTCTTAGACCTCAAAGTATTTACCCCATATTTTGCTCTTGTTTGCAGCAGGATTACTTTTTTAACAGTTTGCTGAAAAATGCCGACTTAGTGCTATTTTTTCTTATTATCCCTTTGCAGAGTCTTGAGTGTTCTTTTTTTTTTTTTTGCTATTCAATTAATTTTAGATTTTCATAAGTTCAGTGAATGACAAATTATATGGAACACATTTCCCCCATCATTCATGGGCAATAAGATCCTCCTCTTCCCCCAAGGGACAGACAGGCAATATCCCTACTCTGTTTCATGATCCATTTTTTTCAGTACAAGATGTTGGTATTGGTCATGGCTCACTGAGAACATTATATTTATTGCCATAATGGAATGGAATTTAGTCTTGAATTTACATTTTGACTTCTTGAGAATAAATTAAATTATCCTTCCATTCAAAGGGCCAGTTCATGGCTTGTGGCCTCCAGGAGGCCAATGAAACACAGTCTTTGTGCCTTTGCTTTGCATAAACATGATTTTCAGCCCATTTATGAGCATCTAACTGTGGGGCTGGATTTTGTTTCCAGAATAATTCATGGGAAGTTTTTCCCTACTGTGAATGTGTTTACCTAAAAATAAACTGGATGATTCATCATAAAAATGTTTAAGAGGAGGATGGATATCACAGGGCTTGCTTTGGCACAAGGTTAAGTAGGACATTTTTAAGTCAAACACATTTTGCCATTATTCATTTAATTAAGTTAAACATTACAGCAATTGGAAATCTTAAACAGTAATGGAATTCAACCTTCATGGATTATTTGCAGTGAAAACCAAGCTAGCCTGATGCTCATTCAGGTGGCAATGTTCTACACCACCGTGAAGAAGCCGAAACCCTGCATCATTGTCTCGCTTATAGTGTGTAATCTGCCATAGTTTGCACAAAACAGAAAAGCTTTTTCTCACCTCCTAGACAAACATGACAGGATTTAGGCTCTGGCAAGACTAAAACAACTTAGTCAATTAGTTTCTGTAGGCTGCATTCGCATCTGTGTTGTTGAATGTAACCAATCAGTGGCAGTGGTCCCAGCTCAGAGTTATCCTGGAGCTTTTATTTTAATTAGCAAAGTTTTACAACAAGAATCATTTAGTCATTTTTCTGGATTGATTTGCTCAATTTTAGTGAATGATTTTTTTTTTGTTAGGCTGCTCTACTCATACTTCATTAGTAAGACAATAAATAAATACCACAGGTTATTGAATGACATAGCTGGAAAGCTGATTTGTGATAATTTATCATTATTAGTTCCAATGAACTACATGGATATATTTTGTCTACTGCTGCCATTTCTTCCAGTATTTTTGTGTTCATGTTCCTGAAGAAAAACAGACTTATTTCTTGAAGTAAAATGTGTGATTTTTGCTTGTCACTTGAAAGTAATCTTTATAGAATAATATTGCCAAGTTGAAGTTTGAATATATTCCGGAAAAAAAAAAAAAGTGGCCATCTTTGTTCAAATCTCAACAAAATACTTGTCTCACAAAAATATATAAACATCTAAAGCACTCCCCTAGATAAACAACAGCACCCATTCATTCTAAATGTATATTTTATTGTTTAACCATTTTTTATGGTTAAACAATTTTCCAGTTACATTCTGGACTCAGATTAAGATGATCCAAATAGCCCATACCAATGAGGAACTTCTGCTCCTACTAAACAGTTCCCTTTCTGTAAATCTAGGACTAGAATTGAGGTTTCAGGGCAATTTCACCCCAAGAGATCATAAACTGTTAATCAGCCATTACCACCATTCTCTTGCTTTTTTCATAACTATTTCTCAGAACTCATTTCCTTTCTCAAATGTTTAACCTCTGTTACAGCATGACCAAATCAAAAGCCCTCAGACAGAGAGAGTGTGTGGTTGACTGGATTCAGCTGCCCAAACCATGCAGAATGGACCTGGGGTTGATGTTTAGTATTCTCTATTTTTTTTCCCGAGATATCTGTACACATAAGTAATGATTAAATACTACTTCTGCCATTGCACCAAACTATTGAGACCAACATTTTCTGGTACCTAGAACTATTCAAGTACAGTGACCACTTCCTAATTAAAATTACACTTTGAGATTACTGTAAACTACCTCCTATTCACATAGTGCAAGTTTGCTACGCTCAGCATAATTAATATTCTTGTTTATTTAAGCTGTGTTACAGTTAAATGTTAAAAATCCCTTGTGCCTCTGATCTATCTTATTTTAGTACTATTTTTAATCAATTAGCCAAACTTGGAATTGAACGAGAATGTCTTATAAAGTTAGCATGACGCTACTGTCCATCAAAAACTCATGCTAATTGTCTCAGATCTATACCCCTCTTAACTGTATTCATCAAGGACCACATTAGACACTCATTATTTCCACACTCATACTGGCTAATTCTAATATTCAGGTAGATAACCCTTTTAACCCTTACAAAATATGAGAGGAACATCAGTCTGCTTCCAGAACGCCAAAACTTTGCTGCCTGGGATATCTGGGGGAAAGAAACAAACACAAAAATCCACCAAACCAAAAAAACATTGAGTTCCAGAGGACTCCTTTGGTGATTCTCTCATTCCTTTGGATACTTGTTATCTGCATCTGCTAATAGGAAAGAAGTTAACTTTATCAGCCACCATTCAGCCTCATGAATAAGTAATTCACGTGGTTTGAATGAACTTTGCAACTGTCATATGCTAAGAATATGTAATTACATGCCATGTTCTTCCCCCTCTTCAGATCAGAAATGTTTATATTCTTATAAACTGTCTTCTATACTACTATCAACAGTTTTATCACGTTTGACTACAAAAGTGTAATTAGAATTTCATCTGCTCTCAGTATACTTAGAACCTACATTGTACAGTCTAACTCTGCTCATCCTGTATTCTTAATAATGCCATCTTGCTTATTTGATGTGGTGGTTTGAAGAGACTGAGTTGATGGACAGGGTTTTAGACCAATCGCTTCTCACGATTTTGCATATAAAAGGCACTGGTGAAGGGAAGTCGCTCTCTCTTTTCCGGACCCTCAGCCGGAGGGGTGGCGGGCCCGGGCCCGGCCGGGCCGAGCCCTCTGCCCTCTCCCTCATCCCTCTTTGGGGATGAGGCTCGGCAACCCCCGGCGTGCTGCAGGAGAGCCCCTCAGAGCCTGTGAACAGCTGGGAGGCAGCGGTAGCTGTGGCAGAGCCGAGCTGAAACCACCCGGAGCTGACGGGCTCCCCTCCCCCACTCCATGTGGCATGGCACGGCGCGGGCCCCGCCGGGCCAGCTTTCTACTGTCAACGTAGCTGACACCGAACAGCCCGCAGCATAAAGGAGAAGAGGCTTTTCTTTCCACCGCAAAGCCCGAAAAGAAATCAGCCCTTCGACATGGAGGCTGCAAGGTCAGAGAGAAAGAGAAAGCAAGTCACGTGTTGTTAGAGACTGAAAAGGAGGGCGGCAGCGTGTCTTTTCGCGCGCAGCTTAAAAATACTTCTGGCATGCTGTGGTAAGAGGCTGTAAGGTCGCAAACTGTTCTATTTCTCAGTCAAAGACGTGGGGGGAAGAGAATTCCATGTGTAGCCTGCTGAAGAGAAATGTGACCACGAAGGTCACTTAGGGGCTGTAAGAGACTTTTAAGAGAGTTGTTATTTTTCAGGCTGGAATTTGTTTTATCCTTAAAAAGACACCCCATGCGTGGCTTATGATAGCAGTTGTGGGAAGACTGCAGAATTCATGAGAGAAATATATTTCACGGCAGCAGATTTCCGGGCGGATTTGATTGCTGTGGCAGTTTGAAGTACCACATTGAAGCAGAAGAAACCTCTTTTTCTTTCAAATATGAAAGAGACTTAAGAACTGCAATTCTGACCTGAAATCATGTGTTATCCTTTGTGCAAATTGGGAGATTATTAGGGGGAGGTGCTGGAGGTAAAGGGAGGGTTTGTTTTAATTTTTATCATTATCATTCTTCTTATTACCTTTAATTCTGTTAGTAATAAACTTCTTTGTATTCCTTAAAGTTTTGAGCCTGCTTTGCCCTTCTTCTAATTCTTATCTCACAAAAAGTAAAAGATGCAAACTAAACCACCACATTTGATCACTGTGGAGGATTGACAGAGAAGTGGGAAACCGATCAAATTTTTATGAACTATCAGATGTGCACTTTCAATATGGATTAAAAAACCAAAGGTGTGTTTTAGGTAGAGCTGAGAGTGTACAAAGCAGGAATTGCCAGTATGGCATCTAGACCAAGATAAACTGAGGACCATTTTCGGCTTGACAAGACAGTAACCAGATCACTGCTGAATGTGAGTGTTAAGCTCAGAGGTCTTAAAAATATTGACAGAGCCTCCAGAAAAGTCTAAATAATGCTAAAATGCATGTATAAGGACAGACATTAAACGGAAGTTCATCTTCTAGTAATGAGAATATCAAAGACTGAAATCAAATTTTTTTTCTCAACACAAAACTCACAAGTGGACTTTTTAACAAGTCTTCTTGTTTTAGAGAAATAAAAAGCAGATGCCAAAAACAACTCCTTTTTCAATGCACAATCACAGATCTGTAAAGGATCTTTGGCCACAAGACCATTTGTATTAGATTAATCATTCTGGACTAAGAACTCAATCACTCCAAAGGCTGCATATCTGCACAGTCATATGGAAAATTCAGCTAAATCTGTGAAAATGGAAAATATCCAGGACTAGCACCAGAAAATCCTCTGCCATGATCTGCCTTCCAAACAGGAACCAGACTTGGATGCATTTAGGAAGGAAATTGCACTCTGAAATAATTAAGCCTACCCCTCCCTCCCACAGCAGGTTGAAGACAGTGTGCAGAGATTACAGAATACCATATTTCACGTAAGCATTTTAGAAAAATACTGCAGCTGCCCAATTACCCCAATTTCTAGGTATTTAGGCCCAGAGCACAAAATAACCCTCCTGCACTGACCCCTCCCACCAAGTTGCACTGTGCTCACAGTCTGCTCATGCCTGAAATAGCACTTTGTGACTCAGTTGTGGAACAAAGAGCAGCTGATGCCAGCACAGGTAGGATGAGCATTGCAGCATCTCTCCTGATTTACAGGCACAGTGTGTGGAGCTGGAAGGCCCCTATTGTTTAGTATATGTCATATTCAACTACATCACACAATTCTGTATTCATCTGAAACGACAGAGACTGCAAAAAGGGGCAAAGGCAATACAAGACAGAGCAGTTTGATTAGCTCTAGACCTTTTCCTAACACAGCTTTAATGAGTTCCCTAGCAACCTGCCCAGGCTCAAAGTAGGACAGGTACCTGGAAAGAGCACTGGGATAATGCATCCAGAAGGAAGAGGAATAATAGAAATACTACAAGAGAGAGATAACATTTCTCTTCACAATCAGCTTCATTCAAGAAAGATGAGATTTCTCAAATACCTGTCCCTATGATGAGGGTATACAAGTGAACATCACAAAATTTTACAAATTCTTTCTATTCACAGGCTCTTATCCTGTCTCCATCAGTGTATTTAATTCATCCTCATGTGCATAATTTTTTAAATCCCAGAACTATTTTTACCATTAAAATTTGCATTGTATTCCAATAATGTTAAAAATGATCCAATTTTGCAGCACTGAAGAGTGAAATCATAATTTCTTACATTTTTCAAAAAAAGTTGTGTAAAGCACTCAAAATTACCATCTCAACCGTTTTTGTGGCAATTCACATCCAGGACTAAGAGTTGCTATTTATGAGACAATGAAAGCAGTACTGCAAGCACAGAGGATCCCACATTATTTGACTTAAAGAAATCACTACGGCCAATATTCATTCCCTCATAAAATACAAAACATTACCTCACAAAACGTAGAGTAAGGTCTCTATTCACCCCTGTCAGTGCAAGTACATCTGGTACATCAAAGTGGCAAAACCCTCAAAGTTTAATGCAAAAACTTCAACCCTGGTCTTAAAAATGGAACTGAAATAGTAAGAAGGCCTGTTGCAGACGCCCTGCACATGTATAAGAGGACTGTAAAGCATAAATAAGCTCCTATTTTCAAGCCAGAAAAAATATTTACCTTTTCAGATGCACTGAAACACTGGCTTGAAAATTCACTGTACAGGGCCATACCCAATATTACAGCTTTTTTTTTGAGTGAGCAACCATCCCTTCATCACTTCATTTCACATTAACACCAACTGCACCCACTCCTGAGCAGGGCCACCACTGCTCTAATATCTAGGGACAACCAGCAGGGAAATGAGCCCTGTACAAAACATTTGGCTACGTCAGAAGGAAAACACTGGCACCCAACCAGCAGAAATATTTATCTGGATTAAGATACTCTCATTAAGTACATTTATTGCGAGGTCTAGTGAGAACAGAGGTTGATTTCAGAAGACTTAGTTTTGTCTAAACACAATGACATCCCCCCACCCCACAAAGAATGTTTTTTTAATGAGCTCATCTGTGGCAGCAACAGCAGGAGCCAAGAGAAGGGGCTTGAGCAAGAGCAGATGGTCAGTCAGTGCCAGGACACTGACCAGAGCTGTTCTGTGCCATGTCACTGCCCGGAGCTGGTTTGGTTAAACCATCCCAGCTGAGAGCAAGAGGTGGCTAAAGGAGGTCATTGCTTCACTCATGGAGATGCCTAGGAATAACAAACCTTTATGTCATCTTCCAAATGATGCTGCACCTTTCAGTTGCTGTAATTTGCATGTTGCCTGAAGACTTAATGCATTGCTTGGACTGTCAGTGGAGCTCCCAGTGCCTTGGACAGCAACCCAGAGAAAGCCATGGCACATCAACAGCAGTGAAATAACAAAAAGGGCCCTGCTTTTACTACAAAACAGATGTCCTAAGAAACGTCAGCAACTTATTCTAAATATTTATGTTTTGAAACCATGAAGTGCTTGCTAAGGAAGAAAATTATCCTGCCAGAGACATCCCTTTCTCTAAGTTCCTACTGGAATTCATTTGCAGCCCGTGCTCTAACGTGTCACTGCAGGAGCACAGAGCAGTGCAAGGTATCCAGCAATTACAAATTCCCAACACCCCCAACAGCTCCAATGGATCTGGCCACAGCTTAAGAGAGACATCATCAGCTGCTTCTCCTCAGACTTTGAGACACTTTCCAGCTGACTCATCTCTTTCAGCCCATAAAAACACTATGCTGCCTACCCCTGCAACAGAGATCATAAATATAAAGGGGAAAAGTAGAGTGCGAGATAATTCCTGCATTCCTCTTTTCTTCAAAGCAGCACCAAGTCAGGTGTCCAAGTCCATGGCTCACAAACAGTAAAGCAATGCAATAACCAAGCAGAAACTCAAGATAAGCTTTACTGACCATGATGAAATATCAGTGTCATAAGAAAGAAAAAGTTTGTGTTTAGTAGAACTCCACCAAGTCCCCTCATTCTTATAAAAAAGGGTAAAAGAATTGCCTGTTTGAATCTAGCAAACCCATCTGTGCACCCAAGTCATACCGAAAAAAATTACACCAAAAAAATTGGCTGCGGACTGAAGATCAATAAGTGCATGGGCATAGCTAATGACTAAATAAATACTGCTGGAAAGCTTGAAAGAAAATTTGGAACACAGCTCAGAATTCCTGGTTTATTGATTATGTATCTGTAAGATTGTGATATGCATCTCACTGGCAGAGGCAAGTTTCTACAAAAACTAATTATCCAAATATTTTTTAGACACAGAAAATACAGTCTTTTTAATGAACCCAGATCACAGCCATTTAAAAACACCTAGAAATCATTCTGGGGGACTGGTTCAAGTGCAAATTCAATTTAGAAAGTGTGGCATTTCACCCAGCTTACTTACAATTAATGAATACATCTATACATAGCCACAGAAAGCCAACTCCTAATAGTAAAAAAGAAGTATGATAGATATCAGTGAATTAGGCAGCATTAAATATATTTTACTAGGAATACAAGTTTTGATAGTAATTCTACCTCTGGACTTTTAAAAGGTATTTTTTCAGTTCCTCAGTAAAGAGGACCCTAGTTCACTACAAGTCACCCAACAAGGGTTGCACACACAAGAATTAATTTAGCCCAACTACTCATCTTAAGCCTTACAGCTGTGGATTGAGAAATTTGCATTTATATTCGCCAATTTTCTGACTTCAGGGAGAAGAACATTTTATTCTGGGGCAAAGTTCAAGGTTCCTTCCCCTAGAACTCTAAATTTGTTTTTAAAGTATAGTTTTTCCAATGCTGTGAAGAAGAAAGCATCAACGAAATTATTTAATAGGTTAAAACTGTTTCTTGCCATCTCAAGCTCAGTGAAAAGATTTTCTGCAAATCCTTGTGGAGACCTAGTGGTGAAAGGAGCACAGAGCTCTCTGACACAGCAGAAGTTTTCGAAATGGAATTAAAAAATCGTATTTGGAAAGGGAAATACAATTAAATAAAATTATTAAAGTCAGATTCACATGGAAACTTTCTCCTTCAATGATTCAACTTGTACTAGCAATCTGAGGGTAAACTGCAGTTGTAATTAATATTTTGTAAGGTACTCAATGGTGTAGCCAAATATTAGCTGCCAGACTCTCGGAAAACATTATTTTTCTGCCAAGCTTTCTTTTTGTTTTACAAAGCTATGAATAAATATTTTAGAATGTTATACAGAATGGCTGTTTGATAATACCTTTTTTCTTGGTGGACCTAACTTTCATCAGACTTCTTTAACATATAGCTGGCATGTAAGACAAAAAATGCAATTTTGAACAGAAAGGCAGATGGTGGTTGAATAATTACTCTCACTTTTTCTATTGAACTTTGTTGTATAAACTTTGGATGGGATTTGACATATTTTTAGATTCATGCAGAGCAGTCTGCAGTACTGCATACAAAGCAGAGAAAAGAAACCTAGACCCACGTGGAGTGCAAACTCTCAAAAAAGACTTGACCCATCAGCTGCTTTATGTAGTAGTTTATTCGGGGATAAACCAGCTGTTTTCAGCTGCCTCTTCACCAGAGCTGAGCAACTGTCAGACACTGTAAAGGAGCAAACAAACTTTGTTTTAGTCTATTAAAAACTACAAAGGAACAAAGCAGCCAAAGAACTCAAAATAAAGGAATTAGGAAGTCAAAATCTGTATTTTACAAAAAGACGTACACTTTAGAGGAGAAGCCTTGTCTTCGTGCAAGTAGGAAACATGACAACTTAATTTCATTTATAATTTAATAACTGAAGAAATTAGTCCATGCTCTCGTGTAACCATATTAAGTGGGTAGATTCATATTCTAACAGAGGCATTTACAGCATAGTAACTTCAGAGACCATTAAAACCCTAGGAGGGAAGTTACTCTCCATGTCCTCATGCATACAATTTATCAATAATCATGAATAGCCCTTATTAATGACCATCTTTTATAGCACGATAATATTTTCTGCTAGAATTCCTAAAAATCACACTATAATGCCAACTGAAACAACTGCTATTTTTTTTCAGGAAGTCTTAACTGTTTATTTTATTACTAATAAAAATAAAACAAAACCCCTAATAATATTGGTCCAATGATTGCAGGCAACTGATAGAACATATAAGCTCGTGTACTTGCATAAACAGATGGAATATTTTTAGGGATATTCAAAAACACACTGTGAGAATGCATTAATAGAACATCTTCCAGCCTAGTCTTAAAACAGTGCTAATAATAGAGTTTTCCTGAGCTATTGCACTGACTGATTCACTGTACACATACCCAGGTTCTGGACTGCAGCAATCACCAACTCTCTGATACTGAGAGACAAAACACATGGATGCTCTCATGCTTACAAAACTTTGTCTCCTTCACTGAGAACAGGAAAAAAACTAGGTAATAAACATTTTTTGCTAGAGCTACCACGTTAGAGCAACTTTCTGCCCTGCTCTTTATAAAGTCTTTTACACCAATATAAAAAAGTTTAAATCGGGCAAAATTTTCATTTGTTGCACTGTATATCTAATTTTAACTGTGAAAATGCTTTAAAAATTGGACCAAACAGGTATTAAAACCTAATGTGACTTTCATAAAGATTTGTTTTAATTGCTTACCTCTAACAATTTATTTCTAGCTATAAGCTATCTAAGTTTAAGATATCGCAAATGAATATCTGTTTAGAATAACCTCCTACAAAAAGCTTGCTGAAGAGGTAAAATTTAGGGATATCCAGAAAAACAGACCTACTCTTGTTCTTCCACTACGTTCAGAGAAAGAGCATGCCCAAAATTGTGTTATTTCTAAGTAAAGAACAACTGCACAACTTTCCTTTTATTTCTGCAACAAACCAGAGCCACCAAACGTTTTCAGCTAGTGGCTTATGTCTGAATAAGTAATATCTATTCAAAGGCATCAAGTTTTTTTCCTTGTAGAGGGTCTCAGAACATGGACTGCTCAGGCTATATACCTACACATGCTTACACTGATGAAATAAGATATTTGCTGAACATCAATCAGACACCGGTCTTGGGTATTTAACAACTAAACAGGAGAATACACATTGTAGTGGCAAAGAGAAATGCATAAATAAGTATTTGCCAAGCATGTCACATCCTTGGATACCATATGCTCTATGATAGTGGAGCAGGCATGGCACAGCAATAAATTGGATTACCTAAATTCCATTAATATCTAGAGAAATCTGAGCATCTACCACTCAGCAAAGTGGTTGTTCTGCCCCTGAAGTGTTGGGAGTTCCCATTCCCCCTATCCCTTCAGTCTAGGAACAAACACACAAGATTAGTCTTTGTAACAGACTGCACTGAAATATCTGGCATCCTTACAATTCATAAATGTTTGCCAAATTACATGTATGCAGAGATATCTTAATAATAAATGCAGCAGCTGTTTGCTATCTTAGGATGTAATAGAGAAACAGCCAGAAATTATCTGTTATCATTGTGTTACAAAATGAGAGTCGAGACAAAAATAATAAAGGCATTGTTTATGACACAGCTTACAAACAAAATAATGTCTTTCAGAACTTTAGATAAAAAGTCTGGAGAGGCAGAAACCCACAGAGGCGGTGTCCTTAAATGATCAAAGCAGTCTAGCAGCAAATGAAAGTCAGCTTTTGAAGATGTGTTTCTAATTTTTTTTTTTTTTTGCATTCAGGTCAGCAGAGTCCCCATGGACACAAACATCAGGGACAAGAAAATCCATTGTTGTGGCCCTAAATGCACTTGTCATCTCTCAGCTGGCACATTCAGGGCAGCCAGCTCTCAAAAATTGTGTAGTGCATAGGTCTACAAACAGGTTGAGAGACACGATTCGTAACAGAAACTGCATTTGAAATTTTGTTTCATTTTCCTTTTCTCCAGTCACAGAAATAAATGACGGCAACCAGCAAAGGTAGAGTAAGCTACGCTTCCAAACCTGTGACTCCTTTCAGATAATGGATAAAAACTGGCTACAATTTCCACTGAGTTTGTATTTTCAAGTATCTCACAGGAAGACAGAGCCCAAGTTATTGTCAAAGTGACTTCGTCAAGAATGGCAGACCTGAATTAGACTCATCTGACATGATCTGAACTATTGATTTGTGCACATACACCACATTTTAGCAATGAAATACACAACTCCAGCTCTTTGAAGTGTTTCAGAAAACAACATTCTCCACAATTTCAATACCATTCTGCCTGTTTGAAAGACAAAAATTCTGCACAAATGGCAATAAATATTTCAGACACGCAGTCACGATGAGAAAGTGTCACCTCATCAGGTTTGTCCATCTCACATAGTAGCAGTCTGGAGATCATAGACCTCCCAGGCCACAGAAGGTATTGCTAACTCAAACTGAATTCAGTTCCAAGCATTGAACAGCATTTTAACTTTCCTTTGTTGCAAATTCGGGAGGGAATTTAGCGTGCATGTGTGCAGAGGCCACTTGGGTGAGTGTAACTATACTGTAGCTTTTAAGTAGAGAGGCATCAGAACAGTGTAACAGAGTCCTTTGGGGAATTCCTCTCTCCCATTTCTTTACATAAATGGTGCATTTTAAATGCAGTCTAAAAACCATGGCATTTTCCTCCTATACAAAGATGCCTACATTAGAGAGAAATCCACTTACAGCAACATTAATGGAAGCCAGCATTTCTGGTGATTCAGAAATTTCAAGAGAAATATTTTTTTTTTCCCTACATAAAAGTTGCAAGAGTACTTTCCAAGCAGTTGTGTAACAGTGAAATAGCACTCAGGCAGCTGCTAAGGTTAAACCTCACTTTGAAGTCACACAGGTCATATGGAAACACAGTTTGGATTAGAATTTTAATAACCTATTTCTAGGTGGAGACAATGCCATGCAGGCTTCCCCAGGATTCCTTGAATTATGTTCAGTATAAGAAAAACAGTACATTCAGCAGGTCCCTAAAAACCACCAGCCTTGAAACAGAACACCCATTTATCTGCCTTCCTCCAAAAGGAGGAACAGCCAAACACAGAGCAACATATGTTGACTGTCAAATTCACCACTTGAAATGACAATTTCATTTACATAAAGCCACCATTACAAGGTTTTAATTAGCACTAATGGTTGTTTGACTCTCAGAAAAAAATCCAAAATACAGTAGAAAGTGAGGAAATACAAGTGGGGAAAATGTAATATACCCTGCAGTATATTTTTTGCTCATTTGACAGGTATAGTTCAGTTTTTACCATATTCCATAGCACGATATGAAGTGTCCCACAGCACATTTTTTTAAAGGATAATCAAGTTCAAGTACCATTATTACAGTAATCTGTAAGAGCCTCTAGTCAACTCCCACTGGAAGCATTTGAAATGACCACATTTTGTTTACACAACACTAAATAAAATACTACATGACGGATTTAGGACTCCATTTCCCTTGCCCCAAAGCAGCTCAAGTTTGTGGCATTTCAACAGATAATTTCAAAGTCATCCCTTTGAGTTGCTAAAAACAGTCAAGACTCAGGCCAGAAGAGAGTGAGGATACAGCAGGATGGGATCCCTGTAGCCTGCCACCCAACCTCACTGCTCTTGCCCGGGAGTCAAATCTTTGACCAAGAAAAGTTAATTCATTAAACAGCAATTTTCTCACTGGACATCTTTGCCAGTCTAGTCTTAGTGACGTCTGAGCACACAGGCAACAGAGGAACACCACAAACTTGGAATTTGGTCTGCTCAGTCTTCCAAGACTGAAATAAAAAATAAAGCCTGGACTTTAAGGTACCACATGCATCATCAATGAAGGCCAAATTTTGCAGGTGATCCGAAAAGCTTTTCATAAGATTGGTGGAGGGTTTGCATACAAGAAATGTATGCATAAATTATAACTTTAAGGGTTTGGTTTTACAAGGACTTGGTCTACCTTAAATACAATGGCCTCCCCAGATCACCACCTACAATTGCCTTGCAGAATAACTGCAGCTCCTCAGGGTTTCAAGCTGTTGTATATTAAATTCACAAACAAGAGAAAGGGTTTACAAATACTTACAACCAGGGCTAATTTGCTTTACCCATCTTCCTTCCATTTTTTAAGCCTGTAAAGACACTGAATCATATCAGTCACGTCCTCCCTTGTCCTGAAAACACAGAAAGTAGGAATAAATCCACTGAGAAAGACATTAGGTTTTGATTATCTTAACCCAACAGTGGTTTTACAGCATTATAACAATGCTGACTCATATTCTGTTTCTTTTGAATTTAGTGAAATCACAATCATAAAACTTTTGTCACTGGCAAACCTACCAGACGCCAATACATCACTTTGTGTTTTAGAAGAGTTCGAGATTTTATCAAGTCTTTTTCCCTCCTTCCTTACAGAAAAAATATAAAATTATAAAAATCACCCAACCAACAAAATTAAAAAGAACCACATACATGTTGATCTGGGACACGTTTAATAAAAGGAAAGATAAAAAGTGTGACATGGCCTGATCTATTTAGTAGAATACTTGAGGAATGAAATGGTGGAGAGAGCAGAGTTCATGTATAGAGAACTAAACTAGAGCCAGGAGATTCAGCTTTTTTAAGATCCAGGATTACATGGGGCCTTCTTGGGACCAGCTGCAATCCACTAAGCACTTAAACACTGATTACAAACTTCATTAGTCAGAGTCAGGCTGTCTTTGCTTTTCTGTGTACATATTTTCTTGGCTATGCATAATTTTAGGTAAATTACTCCCTGTTCCATCATAACCATCCTTCTTTAATACACGCTTGAATACAAAACCACAGAGCTCAAAGACGCCATTCAGATATTTCTTCTCCTGATCAGCTAACAGTTGGAGCTGAAAAGTAACTGGAAAATCTTAGTTTGCCAGTCCAGAAGAGAAACTCTGATCTTGTAACCATTTTCACCCTATTATTTAGAACGTGTTAACCACTGTAAGTGCACACCATATTAAAGACATTAAAACAATTAAAGTTCCTCTCGCATTTCAAGACAAAAGCACATTTCCAAGTTCCTAGAATAAGTCACCTTGATTCTTTAGGTAAACAAAAGACGAGTGTAAAATGTCCCAGAAAACATATTAAAAAAATCAGTTAATTATTTTCTGCAACTGCCAAAAATAAGTTAAACTGTATTTAAAAAAAAAAAAAAAAAAGACAGGAATCTATTTCTTAGGTACTATTGAACACAAGTTTTAAAATTACTTCAAACCAAGCTAACTCATTCTCTTATAGCTTAGTAAAAAATTTCTGTGGCCACAAGGAAGAGGTAGGCCAAAACTTTCCAGTCTTGGATTTAAAAATGGCAAACTCAAACGAAGTACCATCAGGCAAGGTGACACTGAAATATAGTTTGGGAATCAGTCTCTCTTTGCCATCTTATCCCACCTTCTGCTGTGTTTTCCTTGTGCCCAGTCCTCAGCCTTGGGGGATTTTGCAAAGCAAGGCTGAGCACAGGCAGTGTGCTTTGCCAGGGTGCCCTGGACCTTCCCAGTCTGTGCCTGCACAGCACAGCCCACGCTCAGCCTTCGAGGGGATGCTGCTTTCCTGGAGCTCCAGGGCCACGGCTGTCCTGGGACTGCCAAAGCTGTGACCCTCCTTTCTCCTGTAGGTAACAGCTGTGCTGGTAAACTTAAGCATCAGCTGATTGCATTAATTCAGCAATTAGTTGTAATTGGAAAGATCAGCTGTCAGGCACTAAGGCCATCTCAATGGCACTACAAGAAAATATTATACCTGAATATGGAATACTCAGACTGAGAAAAGAGGTGATGGGTTTAAAATGCTTAAAAAGCATTTATCCCAAGCTGGAAACTTGTCTGAAGTTTGTACTGAGAAAATCACTCTCACATATCCTTTTTTAATTTCCTATTCCTGCTTCCCAAAGTTAGGCTCAAACATAATTTAATTGTTGCAGAATTCTATTTTGAATCAAACATTAGAAAATACCACTGTGAAGAACTCAAATGGTCACTGAAGTAATAAACTGGTTTGATACTAATTCATAAGACCACCTGCAATCCAGGCATTTCCTGTTCTACGAGGGAGAAGAACAAAAGCAGTTTGGTAAGAAAGGGAACAAAAGAAAAATGGCTTTGGATAGAATCAATTTCTATAGCAGAAAGTTATAGGTAAGTAGATTAATGCAGTTCTAGTGCAGCTTTGTAATGAGAAGAAAAATGTCTGTTGCTTGCAAGAAGTTCAAGGACATGAGACAAGCCACAGAAATTAGTTGTTGAAAACAAGTATTTTATTCCTGCACCTGCAGTATTGTCTTGCCAGACACACAGACTTGGCCAGCCAGATGTCTTGCCTATTGTGCCAATTTGGTAACCTAGCTACGGTATCAGAGATCCACTTAAAAGACAAAGGGAAATACTGCATTTTCCAGGGGAAAAAGAACTGGTTTTGTTAACAAAAACAGCAGTATTGAAGTAACCAGTACTGGCTCATTTCAAAAATGTATTAGAAATAGACAAAAAGCATCTAAAAAGTAGGGTTTATGCATTCCCAACGTAGAAGAAAGTTCTGAGAAAGCTGCTTCAGGAATATGTCAGAAGGTTGAATTTTATTTGAGGTTAGTGCCCAGGTTACACATCAGGAAAGAGCCAACAACTGGGTATATGAGTCAGCTTGTAACAAATAGGTTGTCTCCATATTCTGGTGACAGTCCACACCAATCATGAACCACAAATCTGACCCCCAGACAGAACTTGTATACAAATTTAATTCATCATTCCTCGCTTGAGCCCAAATCAGATATGGTTTACTCTTGTGGTCAAAGACTGGGTGGAAAACTGTATGTTAATAAAAAGAATTACTTCCATTACTTACCCATCAGAGCCACTCAGCTTAGCAGACTAAACTCCAAATGAGCTGGCTTGCACCAAAGATAACTGCTATAAAGCAGAAACACAGGAGTAAAGGCAAATACTCTTCACCTTAACAGAAATCCTTGTGTGGAAAATGATATTGCTATAGTCCTATGGAACAAAATATTGGAAGAGGATTTCATTCCTGGTAAAAACTTGTCATGTTGATGGTGAACAGAAATGTAGAAAAGCACTGAAGTTCCAGAAAGGACACCTCACCCTGTGGAGCTTAAAACACTTTTCCACCCATACAAAAAAATCTCTAAATCAAGAGTTTCACATAATGACAAAAAAAAATATTCTGCGTTTATAGAAATCTTTCCTTACAGTAGTTGTCATTTTTATCCATTCTTAACTGACATTCAGAACAGCTCTTACTCATGTTGTCTTTT
The DNA here is from genome assembly GCA_013397055.1 of Pachycephala philippinensis. Classification (NCBI taxonomy): domain Eukaryota; kingdom Metazoa; phylum Chordata; class Aves; order Passeriformes; genus Pachycephala; species Pachycephala philippinensis. Next base: position 19,694 of record VWZT01015612.1, on the reverse strand, counting down.
CACTGTTTACAGTGCCTCTGTAAACAAGGAAATCATCACTTTTCAAATAGTAGTAGCAGTAGGAACACAAATGGCTTGTATCAAGCCATGGTCAATTTGATTATTGTCAAGAAATATCAAGTTCTCACTGACTGATCATTTAAAAAAAAAGTTTCACAATTACTTTGGGACAATTCTGTAAGGTCATATAACACAGCACTTCCAAAATCATGTCAAAAGGCTTACTCAAAAATGAGAATAAAGAACCAGCTTACATTGTAAACATGTTTATTTACAAATTAGAAATATGACCACTAATCTGGTCTCTCAGGTTCAGTGTATTTAATCAATGCCACCCTTACAAGCTCTCCTCCCAGCAGAGCAGTTGGTTTTGATACAGACCTTAATGAATAACTAAAATGTCAATAACTGTAGGCACTAATTGGTCAGTTAGGACCATGCATTTTCACAGTTCTCATGCAGTTATCAGTTTCTGCTATTCCTTATGTGAGTTCCTATTCCAAATATTATGCATTTGCTTTGCTGACACTAGAAAAATGAGGTTTCTTTTCTGAATTCTCAGTATTTCATTCATGAGCCCTTTTTATGCAGTGATTCCACACCTGACAGCAGGCCCTAAAGCAATCATACACCCTAAACAATTACAACAACTCATAAAAATAAGCAGTGCATAAAATGTAACAGAAGAACATTACCTTACAATACTTGACAGCCTCAGGGGATCCATTTTCCTTTCACAAACACATAGTTCCCTTTGACATTAATGGGAGCTACATGAATAAGAAAAAAAGCAATAGATCCTTTGCTTGAAAAACACATTTGTGCCAAGTGGGTATTGGCAGCCTGTTTAGCCCAGGTGATTGGTGGGGGGCCTGCCCAGGGACATTTACCTGCAGGCTGCTGGTTCATATTCCACACAGCTGAAAACTACAAGTGTCATTACTGCTCTGAGGATCGCTCACTGATTTATTGTCTTGGTGCACTCAACAGTCACTTTTAAGGAAGAGCACTAATTGGGGTATGTTCTGTAAAGTGGTCCTTCCAGTGTGTTTAAACACGAGGGTACACTCCAGTGTTAATTATAGCAACACAATTTGCACAGCGCTGGTACAATTCTCTGCCATTGGGAAATATGCAGTAAACTAGAGATAAACTTTTAAGTTTCCAGATCTGAACACAGTTATATGCAATTAGATGCAGCTCATTTAAAAAAAAATATCATAACTACTTTGTATTCGGTGTTTTCCTTCATGTTCTAGAAAATAATTACACAAGAACAGAGGTAAGTAAAACAAAAAAAACAGGTTATACCTTTGACATCAACTGTTAAAAACCATGGTATCTATATCTATTTTATATATATATATCCATATAATTATATTTATATCTATTTGTTCACAGAATTACAGAGGCCAACAACCTCATAATATGCTTCAGCAGGCAGAGTTGAATGAATAGAATATTGTGAGTTCATCTGTAAAATCTCAGCTTGAATTTCTGATTTGGAACCAAATGCAATAACTTTGTGAAGGTAAGGCAACACCACCAGCCACCAAGAACCCAAACAGAAACAAATAAATAAGTAAAAAATTCTTTAAAAAACCAAAACAACAACAACAAAGAAATTCAGGAGGCACAAGAAATGTGTCATTGTCTAATAAGCCTCAAAAATGCACTTACTTTCACCAAAAAAAGAAATATTTCTTCGGCTCTGTTCACTCATCCTTAGCCCTCCTGTCAACCTTCCTTTTTCTGACTGTTCTCTCCATTTGTGTTCTCTCTTCCTTACTGATGCCTGGAAATGTAAGCTTGCTTTCAGTCACCCCCGTATATTCCTCATCCTCTGCCATTAACTTTGCTAATTAGCGTAGAATTATTTTCTAGCTCTTTCCAGACCGTTATTTTTTAAAAATCCAACCAAATCTAATTTGCATCTAGATCATATTTTCTTATAACCAAATGATGCACCACCACTAACTCTTCTTGTCACAGTCACACTGCAATATCTGCAGGCCTTTAAAGTGGGAAAGGCAGAGGCTGCTTAAGATTTCCATGGTACTAAATTAAATACTATTTCAGCCAACATAACATGCCCTGTACTTGATCTTGTGTTCATACAACAGTTTTCCTCTGAAATGGAGATCAATTCTGCCCATATCACAAGAATTCTTTTTGGTTTTGTCATTAATCTTATGGGCAGGATGCTCAGATGAAGCCATTCTGCCATGTCAGTTCATTTGTCTTTTAGAAAACTGACAAAAATCTTTGCACCATCTGAGATTAAATTTCTTAACACCACTAAAAGCAATCGCTGATCCCTTCATGAAAACACACAAGACTCTCTGACACAAAGAAAGAAAAAAATGGTCTTCTACAATTTGGCAACTAGGACAGCATAGAAACCTAAATTACTGTTTAACAGACTGATTCTTTAATTTCACCATCTGCACTCAAATTTACTCCATGTCAAGACACTATCGGACAGATAATAACCCTTTATGTCACTTGTTCCTTCCATACAGTTAAAGAGCCATGACCCCATGTCTACTACAGCTGAAGTTTGGTGTGCTTGAGGAGGGACATTTTTGGGGACTGGTGCTCCATCCTATTGGCTCATGACAACAAATGGCAAAGCATATATCTCTAACAGGTTTGAACTAAACAAATTCAGTGACTGTTCTGAGAGCATGAAAATATACCCTTGTTATTTAAGGTAACAGTGGTGACCCATTTTTAGACTCAGCCTGTAAACAGGATTTTTTGTATACGCTGTATATGCCTTTCTTCTTCTTCACACATTTCTGCTTCTTTCTGCTTTGCATTAGCACAGTAGTCAAGCAATGGGACCCTGACCTATGACAACTGTTTCCAGTCGTTAACATGGCAGAATCACATCAAATAGAAAGGCAGAATTTGCTCTTTTCCCTGCTCTAGGTGTTGGGGACCCCACAGCTGGACACAGCTCTGCAGGTGGGGTCTCACCAGAGCAGAGCAGAGGGGCAGAACCCCTCCCTGCCCTGCTGCCCACGGTGCTCTGGGTGTAGCCCAGGACATGTTTGTCTCTCTGGGCTGTGAGTGCACAAGGCTGGCTTGTGTTGAGCTTCTCCTCCAGCAGCACCCCCAAGTGCTTCCCCTCAGGGCTGCCCTTCACCCCTTCTCTGCCCAGCCTCTGCTTGGGATTGCCCTGACCCAGGTGCAGGACCTCGCACTTGGCCTTGCTGAACTTCATGAGGCCCACACTGGTGCACCTCTGCAGCCTGTCCAGGTCCCTCTGGATGGCATTCCTTCCCTCCAGCACAGTGACCACACCACGCAGCTTGGTGTCATTGGCAAACCGACTGAAAGTGCACTCAATCCCACTGTCCATGTTGCCAACAAAGATGTTAAACAGTGCTGGTCCCAATATAACCCGAGAGAACACCATCTATCACTGGTCTCCACCTGGCCATCAAGCTGTTGACCACAGCTCTGTGTTAAGGAAACTTCCCTGTCCAACCACCCAGGAACCACTGTCACACTCACACCACCTGAGCTGTGACCAAAGCCCCTCCACAGCTACACCCCACTCACACAATCAGACCACATTTCCTCACTGGCTTGACCCCAGGTTTCTAACAGCAGAAACTCACACATCCAGGTCCTTAAAATAATTTAATCCTAGTGTAATAACTTAAAAATAAAACAATAAAATAACAAAGCAGCTCGAGCTTGTGCCTCCAAGAAGGGATTTCAAACAAAGGAACCCCTGGGCTTTTCTACCATCACAGTGTAAGCAAGGGAAAGTCTGGGGGCCGTGGGCTCCTGCCGTGTCTCCCCAGGGTCTGCTCACCTGGCTGCCACACAGGTCCCCAGCCCTTCATGGCCTCTTGCCCTGGGCTCCTGCCCCCAGAGCTCAACCTGCAGCTCACACACCGAGCTACCTGCACTGAACATGTTCCTCAACATCTGAGTGGTCCATCTGTCGAATCCATGTCTTTCCTGTTTAAAGCCAAAATGTCATGCGGGACGGGGGATATAAGTTAACTATAAAAATTCAGAAGTGTAAATAAATTCATTGTGCTTAGTCACAGTGAGGCAACTCTTGACCTTTGAAAAAGTTAGCTCTGCTATCTCTGGCTGACCACTAAAACAAAGAATTCTCCAATATTTTGAAATAAAAAAACCCACTTAGGGATAACACACAGTTGTAATCTCAGAACACAAAGGAATTTTTACTTTGCAAGCAGTTTTTGAAGTGTACGTTTTTATGTTGTCACCTTGACCTACTCACCCACTGTCTGCCCATTAAGTAACTTCAGTAAGGATTATTTTTATCACATCCCTCTAAACAGATATTTCTGTAGCAATCATAGAAGGAATAAAAAATCCCACACCATAAAGAAGGCTTTATCCCATTCTCACATCAATATCAAGTACAAGGCTAAGGATTTTTGACATCCAGGCAAAAACAGTTATAGATTTGAAGTCAAGTTTCTGAAATCCATAAACTAGAAAGTTAATTAACATTTGCAGATACTAACACAGACAAAAAAAAATGCAGTTAATGGGCAATCTTTTAAATAAAGGGAGATCGAAAAGCTTCAAAGTGCAAGGAAATAACAGACTTGCTCTATTTATGCTCTCCTCACACAAATATCTGAAGAAACATGTCAAAATAGTATCAAATTTAAGAGTAACATGAACCATCTAAATAATTGCACTTGGCTGTGCACAAGCATTCTGTAGCTCTGTAAGTAATTTCCTGCAATGATACACCCCTGACTGGATGCTCAGCCTCTCTGAGAAGGGCTCACAATTCAGTTATTAAAACACACTACCCTGAGACAAGACATACGAGAGTTGTCTCACACCTATTAGAACTCTGTACTGACTTTAATTATAGCCCAGATTTCCTAATGACTCTGGGTAACTCCTAATAAAATGAGGATGATGTACTGATTTCAGCCACCAAGGACTTTGCAATTATGGGATTTTTTTCTAGAATAAAGAAAGGAAGGAGGGAAAAAAATGCAAAGGGTGATTCATTGGATCACAAAGAATCATTCTCAAAATAAAAAAATATCATGTTTTTCCCTCTTCCCTTGTGGATGAGAATGAAAAATAAAACCATTATTCTGTATTTCCATGCCTGAAGCATATGCTTTTACAGGGTAATCCCTTGTGTGCAGAGACATTTTATTACACAAGAAACATTCCAGAAAAGAGCAAGAAAATCCAGTGAAACTAAGGGGTCACAGTAGGGTAACTTTTATTGGGCACATTCTTTACATCCTTGGGGCACTGGAGCAGTTAATGTCTCAAGAACCCTTCAGTCCTGTCATTATTTACAGGAACTCACCCCTCTTGCACTCCAAACCCCAGAACAAGCAACTATCAAGTCCATGACCCCCTAAGATAAGAAAGCACACATCTGATACCACCCAGATGCAGACAACCTTTGGTAAACATTCATGGAACATCTCTTGGCTTCTATGATGTGATTTTTCTGGACTACAGCAGAAGAATATAAGGAATCACGTGCTCAGGGATAAATTAAACTATTTCTCTTGCACGTAAATGGGGGTTTCATCCCTTTCTGCTAGTGCTGAATGGAAGCAGAGCTAACAGAGACAGAAATTACTACAGTGAGAAGATGAGATTTTTTTAGTTGACATAAAACCCAAATCTAGCTGGATGGATCTGCACAGGTTCTCCATATTCTATGATTGATATGTCTGCAAGATACATAAGCTTCAAATTTTACAGGCAATTCTTTCTCCAGTTTCTGTTAGAGTTACAAAACCAAAATAAAACAACAACAAAAAATCCCAGATCCGAAGAAACAGAAAACAAAACAATGGGCTGGAAATAAATGGGAGAGTCACTGCAGTCACTGTCAATAAAATGTTTAGATCGCTGAGCCACTAGAGTGGTACTAAATATTGAGAAGGGTAGGATGGCCATAAAAGCAAACTGGCTCAGCTGGCAAGTCAAAGCTATTCACAGCCAAACACAAGGTGAGACATTTGGTAAAAGAATTCAGAGACAGACTGTATCCTGAAAAATAGTATCTAAAAAATGATGCAAGCAACATACAGGCCAAATTTCTGCACTGCAGGACTCTGGCCCCATGCAGGGAGAGAATGGGACAGGTGAAAGAGTCTCAAAACCAGAGCTGAAGTCTGATTGCATCCATGGTATCACCATCTTCTTTAACCAGGAATACATTTCTGAAGCCTATTTAAAAAATAAACAAACTACTTACAATCCTGAAAAATAATTTAGACCCTGATTCAACAGCATTTAAATATGTGTCTAAACCTCCATAAATTGCACTGTAAGATGCAGACATTTTCCTCATCTAGAGTCTTCAGGCTTATTTCCAGGCATTATCATTTTTAAAGCAAGCCATTTTCTCTACAATTCAAGCTGGGCATGCTTCTTTCAGACAAAAGAGAACTGCTGGTCACACTCTCAAAAGGCACATTGAGCCCAGAATAAACAGCTTGCAGCTCCAAAGCAAGGTCACACTTTCATCAGCGCAGACCACAGCAATGCCAACAGGTCAATGTACACTTACTGAAAAATGCATCACAATAAGCTCTGTATTTTGAATATTTCTTTTGTCTCCCATGAAAAATAGAAAAAGTAGTTGTCTGCAAACACCTGATGTTGTTAAGAGCCTTATGCAGAACTCAGTATGAACAGTAAGAACTGCTACTTGCTCAGCACTTTTTTTAAAAAGAAGGGGTTTAGTCTTTTTAATTATATATAAACTTATCCAGATATTTTTTTTTAGTAGGTGTTCTCATTATTTTCACTCACATTAAAGGCCACATACATAGCTAGCAGAGCAAAATGAGCAGTAAACCCCTAGTGAGCTGCAGGCAGGACAGGGGGCAATGTATTTTTCCCTAAACCTTCATCTAAATGAAGCAACCAATTCATCCTGTTCAGATTGTACAAGTATTTGGATTGGCCTATTAAAACACACAAACAAATAAAATTTCAATGTCATATCTTCAAGGTTATGTTCTCCATGTCCCCATTGCAGGCTGTGGTGGGTTGACCCTGACTGGATTCCAGGTGCCCACCAAAGCCTCTCTATCACTTCCCTCCTCAGATGGACAAGGAAGAACATAAAGCAAAAGGCTCTTAGATCAAGATAAGGGCAGGGAGAGATCACTCACCAGTTACTCCCATGGGCAAAGCACACTCAGCTTGGGGAAATTAATTTAATTTATTACCAATCAAATCAGAGTAGGATAATGAGAAATAAAACATAAATCTTATCACACCTTTCGCCCATTCCTCCCTTCTCCAAGAGCTTAACTTCACTCTCAAGTTCTCTATTTCCTCCCTGCCCTGCTGGCTGCTTTCTTAACTGTTATCACAGGGGTGTTTCACCACACAAGGCTCTGCCTTGGCCCCCAGTAGTTCTGTCCTGGAGCTGGCAGGCATTGCCTCTGTCAGATGTGGGTGAAGCCTCAAGCAGCTGCTCACAGACAGCACCTCTGTAGCCACCCTGCTATCAGACCCTGGCCATGCCAACCCAGTACACATCCAAATTCTAATGTGCACAGCCCAGAGCTAGGAAACAGTGCCTTTGTGAGACCTTAGTCAATTAGGTTACAGAATAAACCATCCTGCTCCAGGGTGTTTCTCAGAATTTTGTCAGAAGGTGCAGAACACAATGAAAAAGAAAACATTTAACATTTAATTAACATTTCATGCTTCAATTACAGTCATTATTTTACCAGGAGAAATATTATGAATATATACAGCATTCTAAAAGTACTCCTGGTTTGTAACTAAAGAAGTTATTTTTGGGATTTGTAACAAACCAATGAAATACAGACACTTTTTGTTTGGGATCTTTCCTGTAGGCATTTTTAACTTGAAAGTATTTTAGATATTTAAACAACAAAATCCTGCAAAACTCAAGGTCAAATACAGCATATTTCAGCATTTTCTGTGTCTCTGAAAGGTGGAAAGGGCACATTTATCTCCAACAGAAGGATCAGGCTTTTGCTTTTGATAAAAGACTGACAAGAGGAACAGAGGAACCAGCCAGAAGAACCCACATCACTTGTACCAGAAGCCTAAGGCAGCAGCATCTGACCCCTCTCTCCTAGAAGGATCTTATTTTTGCTGTTATGAAAGCTGAATGTTTGTAACACTAACTGCGCCATTTCACTGCTTCTCTGTAAGTTTATCACTGTACACTGACCATTCAAAGGTCTACAAATATAAGTATTGATATACTTAAGTCAGGGAAAACAGAGTGAATCAAATCTTAAGTAAACCATTTTTTGAGCAGCTCAGAAGTCACATGCTCGCTGAGACAGGGTTATCCATCTAGTACACAGGTTTTATGAATATAATACCAGAACTCAGTTACTCAATCCACCTACTTGAAAATAAATAGTTCAGCTACTAATAACTTCTGAAATAAACAAACATGTAGGATAAGGACAGTAAAGTGCTCTCCTAGGAATCACAAGTCTGCTTCGTATAAGATGAACCACAGTCAAATACTAAAAGACAATATAAGATGTATAGTAAAAATTGATTTTGAAACAGGTCAGAAGGGAATCTTTGATAAAAAAATCTGAACCAAAAATACAGTCAACATTTATTCTTATATTCTTTATTTTTCAATAACCTGCTATAAGAGTCTTAGAGTGAAGTTAATCTTTTCATATCTTGAAATACACATACATTCGTGTAGATTTAATTTTTCTTCAGTAATCTGCTTTCAAAGTCTGGCTGTTCTTAGAAGACTTGTACAGTCCTCCATGTAAGTATAATAGAGAGAAGCCTGTAAAAGCAGTTTACTGGGTGCTGGGGCCTCAATCTGTGAACCAGAAAAGGCAGACATGAAAGGTGTCTGTATATGTTTAAATCTAAAGTTATAGACAGGCATTCCACTACGAAAAGGGAAATCAAGTGATTAACATGCTTTACATCATTTTCCAGAGTCTCTGTTTGCCAGTGACAGCACCACAGAGTCAACTAGAAGCTCAGTAAATTATTCCAGTGACAGCTACACCCTCACCACTTTTTTCCCCCGCAGCTTTTCCACCCACATAGTCCCACAACAGAAATGGACCCCCAGCATTTGAGGAGGTCTGTGAAACAGCAAAAGCAAACAGTTCTGTTGACAACCATAGCTCCAGCCTGCTTCCTTCTTTGGATTGGGGCAGGATATCAAACCCACATCTCAACACCGTGAGCTGTCATGCTGAGGTGAAGCCAGACCTACAGCACAGATCAGGGCTGTGTGCTCAGGTCTTTCAGAAGGAATCAGAAGGAATCCCAAATTTATGGAAGTCTCCCCAATCCAGAAATTGCTGGTCCAGTTCATCTAGCAAGTCAGGCATTACCCACATGACGTGGGGATTGTCACAGCACCTCCTTTCCCCAAGAGTTTCTCTCCACAGGCAGCCTGGCAGTACCTTACACAATGATTTTCCCCTCATGTCAGCAGCCGTATTCTATTGAAAACACTGTGCACCAAGCCACATTACCCTTGGGGACACTCGTCACTTTTATGGCTATGAAAAAGAAAGGAAGATGACAAGAAATAACAACTGCCCATCATGACAGCCTTCCAAGTGCCTAAAGTTTTCTGACAACATGATTGTCATTAATGCACTACAAATCCTAATTAATGTGGAAATGCACGCCTTGTTTCTTCTTCCTTTCTCTAAAAGCAGTCACCATTTTCAAGTGCTGTCAAAAGTGGCACCATTTAAAGGTCGAAAAGTTGACAAAAATGTGAGCAATTAGCTGCTGTCAAGTAAAAATGATGGTCTAAGGGATTGCACTGCTAGAAGATTGCTGCATTCACACAAAAAAATGGAACTAGATCAAACAAGTAAGCCTTGATCTGCCCATGTCTTTTTTCTCAGAAGTGATGAATCACAAGAGACCAGGTCTTCTGCTGCTGTACTATCTCTGGAATCAAACTGCCCTTTTTCTGGATGTTGAATTATTAGTAATGCTCTCTTTAACTCAAAAGGAGAAACAGAAGCAGACTGCTTTTGTACAGGTACATTTGCATACCAGGCAAACTGTGGAAATAAAGGTAAATTGAATCGATGTAAGTGGCTTGGCCCTGCTGAACTTTGTCAGCTCCGGCCCAGAGTTTCCCCCCCATAAATGAAGTCCAGAGGGGATAGGCTCTCCTTTCTGACCACTCTTCTATGTGCAGGCTTGGCTGTAAACATGAATCTACAGGCCCTGAATTTAACAAAGCTCCCTCATGATTCTACAGATACATAACAAACAACACATTTCCAAAGCACTTGGAGTTCTTCAGCTAATAAACAGTGCAACCCCAAGGTATTACTTGTGTAATATGTTAGCTATGAAACGAACTTCCATTTTCAGACACAATTTAGAACCAAACAATTAACCAACATCTAAGACACTCAAAAATCTAAGAGACAGGTAATCTACATATGGAATCCAAAAAGGGAAGGAGACTTAACTATTGGGGTTTTTTTAAATTTTACTGCAGCAGTCTAAAAATATCATAAAATATAACATTATTTATATAATAACATTTATAATAATTCAAGAGAACATAAAAGAAAGGATCTGATCCACTAGAGTTTATATAGAGCTGGCATGTGATAAAGGTTATAGTTGCATTCAGCTGCATTTACTTTCAAACATATTAGTTGGCTTTTCTAAAAAATTTTTTTAAAAACCCCAAAAAATGTATATATTACATCATCTTTGATTGGCAGGATTGTCACATTGAGAACAGGCTCTAGCACAGGATGGAGAGAAAAATCACCCAAAGAGCTGGAATTGCAGGTTTTCAGTGCTTCAGAACAAATAAAAGATTCTGTCCTGCTTTTCACTAGATAACATGGCGAATAGGTTTTATTTGCTGTATTACAATTATTTTTGTTTACCAAAATCAGTCTCCAGATAGCTGCATTGATCCTACTACACTTGAGGCAGTTTAATCCAAGGAAAACTGATGTTAAGAAAAATGTTTTTTAAAAAACCAACAACAGCAGCAAAGGGCATCTTGGGGAGTTTTAATGAGATTTTTCTGTTCAGTGCAAGTTTAACATTCCCACAGAACAGATCAATACCACTTTTTTCTCCCAGATATGCTGGGGAGCATCTTGCACTTGAACCCATCCAGGAAGATCAATCCCCCCTGGCACTTCTGGCTCTCTTCTCTCTGCTCTGCAGCAGAGGATTGGCCATGCAGCTGGCAGCAGCGCCAGGGACCAGACAGGCATCTGCAGCATCCCACTCATTCCCAGCCATGGTCAAAAAGGAATTTTTTTCTGGAGAAGGGAATACCATGTATTCCAACCTGGAAAGTATGTTTTCTTTACTTTGTTTCCACACACACAAGTATCTGTGGATAGATGAAAATCTCATATTGTAGTGCTGGCAGCTGTTCTGCAATCACAAGTAGAGCACAGCTTTAAGAGGGCTTTTAACTCCTTGCAATGTTAAAAAACTAATTTAGTTAGGCCAGAAAAATCCAGCAGTATTCAAGGATGAAATTGTTCTGTTCTCCATCCAGTCACTTAATGTCTCCTGGCTACTTTTAAATTTCCTTTGAAGTTTTTCATTCTCATTTTCCCATTTCACTTTACCCTTTCAACCGCTCATGCTTTTTCAGGACACAGTGTGGGAATTAATTTATTTTCCATTTCTTTACTTGTAAACATAGTCTTCCCGAGTTTATAAACAAAGTTGGCCAAAATTATAGGAGACTTCAACTACTTGGTGTCTCCTCTTGCTTCTTAAAGTAGACCCCCTCACAATTCTATATTTCAGAATAAAAAATGTCCATGAGAAAAGTAGGTTAAAGCCACCCACAAACACAGATTCTCACTTGAAAGCAGAGTTTGGGATTTGATACACAGTGGAAAAGCCTTTTATTTTAATTTTTGAAAAAAGAGAAAGTACTCTGTAGTCGATTGACTGTCCTTGATCTTTTCCACCCACACAGCCCTTTTTCTCTTTTCTCTTGTTTTTGGTTCTCATTTTTAAGCTACATCAATACAAAGTGTGTGAAAATGATCCTTTTCCCCTCACATATATACTGCTGTCCCCAACTCCTAAAAAAACCCAGAAAACACCACCAAAACAATAGATAGCACAGGCATGACCTTAAAAGCTTCTGGCTTCTCTGCCATGGCCACAGACAGCACTGTGCTGCTAACCCTGTCTGTCCACTGCTTGTGAGATCTCCTAGAGACAAATGTCATTTCTTCATCCAAACACACAGCAAGTGCAGTGAGAGAAATGAGTATAAACAAATATCAGCTGAACTCGTAGCTGGTTTTTAATGAAGATGCTTAAACTCACTCCTAAGAGGTTTTGCACTGTCAACGAAAAAAAGCAAAGAATGAAACAAACCACAGATAACATATTTGATTTAAAACTATCCACATCCTCAAGCCATTCTCCACACACCTTTATTCTCAATTCTGTGACATTTTCAGAGACAACAAAAATGGAATAAAACACTCTTAGAGTAAAATTTTTCCCTGCAAACCCTCTCCCCATCTCCATTTGTGCCAAAACTGCTACTCCTATTGCAGTTCATACTCAGTGTTAATTGCAGTTGTAATGGCAAAGGTCAGTATTGATCCATCAACTCATCTACCCAGCAAGACTTCACAAGCTTATTCTCATTCACACAGAATATTGAACAGTATTAAGAGGTATTGACAAGTGAAAACAGGGTCAAGGACTATGTCTCGGCTACTCCCTGCAATATTATCCCACCACAGGCATTCCAATCAGTTTTTGGACTGGGCAGCAGAGTGAGTCTAGAAGAGATCCAAAACTGCAGATCTTCTTGGATTTTGCTGATTAGACACTAATTGCCAAGCATTTGCAGTATTTGGAAATGTAACTCTTCCCAACAGAAAAATCCAAACCAACAAATCCATCCCTCCACAGGATTCTCATCACCACACGGTGCAAAAGCAGCAGCCCCATCCTTGGATACCCCATCACATCCTTTGGATGGGCAAATGACAAATCATCACTCGTTCATGATTCAGTACAACTCCTAGGGTATGTGCATCAATGTCGCTCCCTTACCTGTGACATTGAAAAGTAAATCACTTCCTGGAAGGCATGGGAAATCTTTATCCTGGAATCTGAACCAGATCAAAGCCCGTATGCTCTATATTCATAAACTATTTATTCCTATGATTAGAAACACCTCAAAGGGACCTGCTTACTGGAAAGAAAAGTGCTCCTTACATCAGACAGTGTCAGAAGTAGGTCATTCTAAACAGACATTTATTTTAGAAGTACATAGTTCAAACAATTCAACAACACCTAATACAGATTACTGCTTTGGCATACATTTTATACATAGTTGCTAATGTTCAGGCTGGTGGCTCCCAAAGGCTTTTAAAAGATTAAATACTAAACCCAAAACTAACCAGAATGGGGCCCAGGAGGTCTCAGGGACTAAGAGCTTTCAGAAGAATTGCAAAGCTTTTCCTACCGCTCTTTCTCTTATCCTGTAGGATTTAAAACCCTCCTACTGTAAAGAAAAAAGAAAATGGAATCCAAGGGACGTAATCCACAGCACCTGGTTGGTGGTGACATCTATATATAACTAAAAGTTTAAAACTTTAGGATTAAAATGACTCTGTGTGAAAAAGCAATTTAAACACTCTTGGTCAGGATACAAAAGCTGAACATCAGCCTCGCTGCCATACAGAGTGTTATTTCATTTTTTGCACGGTATTTTGAAAGAAATACTACTTTCCCTCATGTTATGACTATTTACTGCCATACAGGGCTGAGGCGTTCCCACCAAAAGGCAGAAAACTGATTTTACCTGTAGATTTCCCATTTCTTCTCAACTCCTTTTTCTGCTAGCATGGTTTGCCATGGCTTCTCCCAAGACCTGGGGCCCCCATGCAGCACCCCCAGTCCTGGGAGCCACATCCCACCCTGCCCACCCCTGCTGGGGCTCTCAGAGCAGTGAAACGCCAGCAGCAACAAAGACTAAAAACAGTTTGGTTTTGGTTTGTTTCATTTATTTTCCTTGTTCAAAAAAAAAGCTACTGAAAAACTACTGAAACCAGAAAACAGACACATAAAAAAACCCCAAAAAAACCCCACACCAGTGTTAGGAACATAGGAATAATTCAGGCTCGGATAAAATAGGACGTACAAAAAAAAAAAAAAAAAAAAAAAAAAAAAAGGGGGGAAAAAAAAAAAAAAAAAAGGGGAAAAAAAAAAAAAAGAAAGGGGAAAAAAAAGTCCCTTTATTACAGCCTTCCAGAGTAGTGGCAGCAGGGAAAGAAAATGCAACTGATTTTTATCCTCCTACTTTAGCCAAGACACTAATGAGGTGTGGCTGTAATATAAAAAAAGAGGGAAAAGTGGCTTATATCAACACAAACCCTTTGTAGCTTTAAGTTAAGCATCTTTTCTGCTCTCAGTAGCAGCCCAAACATATGTACAGTGGTCATAGAAGAAAAATAGTATGCTGGAGTAGATTCAACATATTGAACAAATCCCCCGAGTTCGTAATTTCGCAGCATTCTCTTCCCTCCAGATGCTACCCAGGATTTTACAAAATTAAGTTACATAAAAATGCTTTCATTCCTGGGAAATGGAATTTCATTTCATCCTATTCAGACAACTTAATAACTGTACAGATTACTGTACCTCATGTTGCATAGGAAACCACTTTAGAAAAAAATGAAGTCTTTTCACTAAAAGAAGGAAGAAAATGCATTCCAGTAGATTTACATTTGCAATATATTTGCATCTGCTGCTGTAGCAAAGTGTCACTGGTAGAAGCAGAATTTAGATAAAATACCTCCTCATAAAATGAGCATCATACTCATTTACAACAGGAAAAACTTAATAAATCAAGACTGAAAAAATTATTATTCATTGAAAAGAAGCCACATGGTTGGATGTGTAAAGATAATCTTGACATGAATGCAGTCATCTTCTAGAGGATAATTTATATGAACTCCTTTCATGGAGGGCCCATTAACAAGGTATAACAAAACTCATAATTAATCTGAAAACAAGAATGCAACATTAAGTTTCCCAGCACCTCAAGTTTTCTAATGAATGAAATATTTCCTGCTGTCTTTCATCAGAAGAGTAATCTAATAAAGTTTTATTAAAATATACAGTAACAGAACAGATAGGTTTAAAGTACAGCCTCTGTACAGTGTAATGAGGTTTTGGCTCATAAAAATGCTTAGGCTTTCATTAAAGAGATCAATGACCCCAAAAGGAAATTGGTTTAGCAGGAGTACACACGCAGGTTCTGCAGGATACCATTGTGTGTGAGCGTCGGGATGAACCAGGGCATCCTTCACAAAAGAATATAAATGAAGGCAAAGCCGCAGTAACAGAAGAACAAGACAAAGCCTTGACAAAGGACTAAGGAGTAGCCCCAAACTTAGTAAAAACCTCTGAGGGCCACACATTTGAGCAAGTTCAAAGAGAGAAACGTGAGTGTGAGAAAAAGCAGAGCATTGCACAGCCACGGCATCATCAGAAGGTGCAGTGGAGGGAGGGTTTGCTTCCATATAGAGATGTCCTGCACACACCCAAGGATTATAGTTAAGCTCTTCTACATAACCAGTTCTGAGACAGATTTACCTGTTTTAAACCAGCTGTGCACCTCTGCATTGCTCTACAACAACATATATAGCTCATATCACAAGGAGACATACTAAAAACCAAACCAAGTCTAGGACTTGGAAATGTTTGTAGTTTCATTCGAGTTGCAATGATATATAAAAATTGCCTTTCCTAGGCACAAGACATAAATTTTAGTAGTAAATATTACTAAACAAGTAATAACAGTCATGTTGTAGCAGCTAGAAGTCCCTCGTAGATCCAAAATATGCTTTCATCTTCCGACCTCTGCAAATTTCTGAGGTCACTAAGTACCTCTTACTCTTCCCACTAAAGCAACCCCAGCTGTCCTCAGACTGTTTAGACTGTTTTCTCCAAAAGTGTCTGGCAATAACACTGACAGTTATTGTTTAGCTTTTATTGCAGTCTTTGGAACTAAGGAGCACAATACGTATTTATACACAGAGAGAGAGAAAAATACAGTTATCAGACTCCTTTAGGTTTTCATTGAGCTGGTTTTACCTGTTCACCTGTTTCTTTATTTAATGGCCCAACAGATATAAATACACGTTTCCAAATACCGTACTAGGATATTTCCCACTACCCAAAGTAAAAAAAACATTATCAGTTAAAATTTAGATCTGTTTTATATGCAGTGCTTACAAGAGCATTGATAAGAGCCACTTTTAAATAATCAAACATGATTAATAATCTCCAAAAGGAATAACACTGCACAAAGTCCACTTTGGAATAGCCACCAAGAAAAAAAATAGTCCAATAAGCAAATATAACTTCTGAAATCCAAACATTGCTGAGGAAACTAGCTAAACGTAAATCTAATCTGATCTGAGACGGACAAGTTTAGTGGATTACCAAGCAGCAGCAGGAAAACATTGACCTTTCAGTTGTATCCCTCTTCCAATCCATCCACTGAAACCCCTTTTTCAAAACTGCAGGCAAGAGTTTTCAAAGTTGCAACACCAAGACAAAAGTTTTATGAGGGTGATATGCTGCAATGTAATCAAATATTTATTGATATTCCCAGTCCTGGTACATGTTATCTAGAGTAAGAGTGGGACAAATAGCTTCAAGCGCTCTTACAGCTATCAGTAAGATTTCTGAAAACAATTAGTTCCCTTCTGATCATAGCAAGATTTAAAAGACACGTATTCATAGCCACACAACACAAGGAGAGCTAGCATCCATGACAGATAACAGTACTTTAAGAAGATTACGCCTAGTCAAACTGTTTGCATAATGTTTATATGGATAGGCTTAAAGGGATAACAAATCTACTGAGCAAAAAGGTTTCCAACTAAAAGTGTGTGTACACCAGGTTTTGGAATAGCTGTGCTTGGGGTTCCAGCCCCAGTGGTGCGCAGCAAACTCCTGGCTGCTGTTAGTCAGGCAATTCCCAGCAGAGAGAAATTTGCAATCTGAGAATGAACTACATTCACAGGATTGTGTGAAGTCCATGAGTTGTACTCAGGCTTGTATGACACATAACTCTTCAGCTGGATGTGTTCCACTAAGCCACTTTGTCGGCCTCCTGCACTCTGGATAAAACAAAGTGTTTGGCTGGCCCTGTTCCCTGAGTCATAAACAGAGACAGCAGCCATTAGGTCACCTGCTCCTGCCTCCCTGCAAACCAGGCAGCCACTGGGACACTCCACAGGCACCATCCACAGCCAAGTGTAGCCAGAGGCAGGGCAGAACCAAGGCCCTGTGGCAGAGCTGCGGGGCCAGCAGCAGGAAAGGCAGGTGGCTATGGAGAGCAAAAATAGAAAGCCATAGGTGCTACAGTGTGGAGAGACCTAAAACCACAGAAAACTGCAGATAAAAAATGAAATCTTAGCCTGGGATAAAAGAGTCAGCTTCATTCTCTCCCCATGCATCCCCAAGTCACTGCCAGACAAGTTGCTGGTCAGTCATCCACTGCCTGGGAAAGGGAGTTTGTAGCAGCTGATTAAGTATGACTGCTCATCAGTCTTATCTGCCTATGCCTAAATGGTTTCATCCAGTAAGACAAAACCAAGATGATTACTCTTGTCCATAAAGATCTATGGAAAAGGGAAAAACAACCAGGGAAAAGAGCCAAAAATAGATTCCAGATTGGCAGGTTTAATCTGGAAGAGAATACTGATAAACAGAGAAGCAGAGGAGGGTTTCAACAATGGGAACGGTGAAGCCACGGGAAGATGTGAGCAAGTAACAGGAACTTCTCAATAGCTCCAGATGTAGCAGCTGCTCACAGTGGCAGGTGATTGTGTCTCAGGATCTGGAGGATGCCTTCTGGAGACAGAGGGTAAGGAGAAAACCTGGCCTCCCCCAAATCAATGGCACTCTCACTGTCTGCAAGGCAGTTAGATTTATCCAGGGATTTCCAAACTGGGTGCTCAAAGTATTAATTTCAAGAACATTTTTACTCACCAAAAACCTGTTTTGAGATAAACAGGCCAGTTTACACAAGATAATCACATGCTTGGAAAAGCAGCTTGTTGTACAACCAGTAATTGATGTAAGTTTTACAGTTGTCTTAGTTTTGCTAGGCTAAAGATTAAGCTGGCTGCCAAAATATTAGCCTTGGGTTTCATCACAGACCATAATACTTCCATATTAAAGGCTTTATTGTATTTTAAAATGTCAATTAAGTAGTTTGCTATAGACTGTATTTTTCCTAGAGTCTAAAATGCTTAAAATTATCCTTAATTTATAGAAAGAGTGTAAATCTTTCTCAGCTTTGTGAGCACAAATGAAATTACATCAATTTAGCTTTTCTTACAGTGTGCACCTGTGCAGCAATATATGCTTAGTACAATGAAATTAAGAACATTTTCATAATTATAGTGATTTTACTACAGATTAGTATCTCCAATATAACACAGCAATGTTCAATTGGGCACACAATGGAAAAAAAAATAAAAGCCTTGGGTTTCAGATGAAAACATTTAGTAATCTAGAACAGCATGCTAAATGATCAACAATAAAGGAGATCTTCTGCTTATTCTAATTATTAAGAACACAGGCAGCTACTAATCCAACTAGATTCTAGAGGACATGAGAAAAATTAAAGAGAGACACAGAGTTATATACTAGCTATATATATACACAAACAATGTTTCAAGAAAAATTGTGTTTGGGGAGCAGAGTTATGTAAATTTTCTACAGCGCTGCAAGATGCATTAATCTATTATTTGGTACACAGAAGAGGGGGATAAAGAAATCAGAAGAATGTTATGGTTTCAGATATACCCTAACCATAACAATATGTACTCTGAAAACAAAAAAGAATTAAAACAAACCACTACCCTGAAAAAAACATTTGGAGGTTCACAGCTGCCTACCCACTGAGATTCAGAACTTTAGAAACTTCAAGTCCATGTTATTGTGCTCTTAGCTAAAATATGGATTGACCCTAAATAAAACAGAGCGGCGGTAATATTCCCCCCTCCCCGTTACCCTCTCTTTCACAATAGGTACTTTCCATTCACACAGCACAGAATTCCCACCACAATCACCAAGGCACTTCCAGGTGATGCATACTATGCATCACCTAGAATGCATAGTATGCATTCTATGCATACTATGGACCTGGTTTTGCCAAGCCCAGAACGTTTCATGTTATGAGAGCTCACATGCCCCTCACCACATCCCTTAAAAGCCAAGGGACTGAACTGAGACTCATCTGACCTGAGCGGCCCGGGGCTCCCAGTGCTGCCCACATGAGCACAGGCTGCCCATGCCTAGAGAGGGCTGAGGACAGGGGAGCATCCCCGTGATATAAATAAGCACTACCAATTTAAAATAATAAAAAATATCAAATTTATTTCATTTCTGAGGGATTCGAACACGCAATGCCACGATCGAATAAAAGGACAGCACCAAGCCCGGGGTTGGTACTGGGTGAACACGGATCTGACCTCTATCGCATCAGTCCTCCCTGTGTTCACAAATCCCTGTCTTTCGGGGTCCACTTTTATACAGTTTTTTTTGCATAAAGTCTGGGTTTGAGCAATCCTCCACCGTTCCACATATTCATGAAGTGTAGTTTTCACGGAGTTGGGGTGCACAAAGCATATCCTGCTACGTGA
>VWZT01015607.1:0-15076 GCA_013397055.1 Pachycephala philippinensis | reverse complement strand
CCGCGCCCCCCTCCCGCCCCGCCCCGGACTCACGCGTCCAGCAAAACCTTTAGATTAATTAAGGAATGGTTAATTAACAAGAGGATCAAACTGCACACGGCTTTGGAGATGCAGGGGTGGGTGTCCTGGAGGTGTGCAGGGGAACTCCCCCGATCCCGGGATCCAGGTGAGGGAGGATCCTGCCTGGCTTAAGACACTTTCCTTACTTCAGGCTCCAGTTCAGGGTCAGGCTCTGAGTGGGGTCGTTTTCCAACCAAGAAGCAGCTCAATGGTTTCCGTTTTGTTTGTTTGTGTCGTTTTTTTTTTTTTTTTTTTTTTTTTTTTTTTTTTTTTTTTTTTTTNTCTCGTTTTAATGAGTAATTTGGAATAGGAAAGTCACAGGAGATGAGGGAGGGAGGGAGATGAGGTGGGAGAGGACGTTCTCCCCCTCCTCCAGTTTAATAAGCACCAGAGTATTCAAGTCTGTCCGTTGGGAATTCCGAGCCGTGGCTGCAGTCAGCAGGCAGAGACTAAACCTTTCTCGTAAGAGCAGCGTCGTTTGGGCTGGGGTCCCTCATCGTCATCATCCTCCTCCTCGTCCTCCTCCTCGTCCTCCTCCGAGGATGAGCTGTCCAGTGTTAAATCCACAACGTCCGCCGTGGCTTTGCCGTTCTCGCCGTTGCCGTTGGGAGCGGCCAGCAGCCCGTTCACATCCGAGGAACCTGGGGCAGCACGGAGGCACAGGGTGGAGTGAAACCCCTCGTGTCCAGCTCAGGGCATGACCCAACACTCCCGGACAAGGGAAGGCTCCAGGGAGAGCTCAGAGCCACTTCTGGGGGCTCCAGGAGAGCTGGAGAGGGACTGGGTGGGGAGGCCCTGGCACAGGGTGCCCAGAGCAGCTGTGGCTGCCCCTGGATCCCTGGCAGTGTCCAAGGCCAGGCTGGACGGGGCTTGGAGCAGCCTGGGACAGTGGCAGGTGTCCCATGGCAGGGGTGGCACTGGATGATCCTGCAGGTCCCTTCCAACCCACACCACTCTGGAATTCTGTGATTTCCCCCAGGGGTTTCCAGCCTCTCTCCCAGAGCAGACTCACCTAGAACCAGGATTGGACACTGAGGGCTGCAGCTCCGCTCCTTCTCGGCTCGGATGGGGCACCAGGAGCCATCCACCAGGTACTCGATCTCGTCTGCATCTTCACATTCCGTCAGGATCTTGGACAGGAGCCTGCAGAGGGGACAGGAGGAGCTGTCACCGCCCTGGCAATCAGCAGGGTGTGAGCACTGACCCTGCATTCAAAAGCAATCTGCTGCTGGCTCCTGAGCTCAGAGCCCTCGAAGCCATGGACTTTATTCCCCATAAAACCAGAGCAGGTTCTGACAGTGCAGATCCATCCCAGCCCTTCCTGTCCATGCGCCCAAACCATCAGCTACCAGCTTAATTAGGGGCAATTAAAGACAGCTTTGCCTCTTCACCCAGTTTCCCAGGCACTGCTCCCAGGCTGCTGCCCCATCCCAGGGACATTCCCAGGGACATTCCCAGCGAGGCTTCAGCAAAAGGGGAGATGTCCTTTGTCCATCAGCAACCCAACAAGCAGCACTTCCCCTCCTTCCCAGTTTTACTTCCCATATCTCCACAGTAGCCACCAGAACAACAAATGGTGCCTCCTGCAACAGGAAAACCATGAAAATGCACCTGGAATGAGGCCCTGATTCCAGAGAAACTGGGCACCTGCTTTATTCCCTGTGTCCCACTGTTTGCCTGGGATGTTTATTTGGAAATGCTGCTCTGCCAGGCCTCACTCCCTCCTGGACTTGAGCATTTTCCTTCAGGAGGAAGCAGAACTAGCAGAAAGTCTTTCAAGCTCAGGAAAACTTTGTGGCACCCCAGTGGGAGAGTTTCAGCTTTGTTTCCCCAGCCAATCCCATCACCCAGCACAGCAACCACCAAGCTGCAGCTCCCAAAAAGCTGACGAGGCCCTGAGGATCCCAGACCTGACCAACCACCTCCCTCCCTGCTTGGGAGCCTCCGGCTCTTTCTTGACTCCCAGCACCCAGCTGAGTGCCAGCTTCCCTCTCTCACTTCCAGGGAATCTGGAAAGGACCTTCATCCAACAGAACTGGCACCAAACCCCAGCCCTGAGCAGGGACAAAAATCTGCTGAGCCTTCCCCAGGGACATCCTGCTCCTCCTCATGCAGGACACAGGCACTGCCATCCGTGGGGGTTCCACAAGCCAACCCCTCGCAGCTTCCCCTTCATCTCTCCCCTGTTAGAGATCTCCAAGGAACTGGATTTTCCTGTCGGGGTTGGCCAGGGGACAAAGCAAACAGGTTATCTGTGCTGAGGCTGCTCCAGGCTGCCTGGAAAGCCACAGCTCCTGGATCACCCAGGGCCTGCAAAGGCAGCGACGCTCCAGGAACCCTCGGCGAGTCTGGGACAGACTGGTCTGTGCACTTCCCTGTGCCAGGGGAGCTGCAGGCTCCCCAAACATCGCTCCCTGCTCTGGAGGGAACCTGCAGCAGAGGCCAATCACACAGCCACGAGGGTGGAGATCATTTTCCAGCAGGCAGGAACCACGTGTGCTGTTTCACCAGTCCTTGGCCAGCACCACGAGGATTTCGGTGGTCCCAGCCCACAAAAGGCTCCCAGCACTTGGGGGCAACAAAGCTGCTGCCAAACCCACCCCAAAAGTGCTGCACCACAAGCCTGTTCCCTCCCAGCACATTCCCACTCGCTCTGACACACCAAAACACTGAAACCAGAATATTATGCACCAGCAGAATAAACTTGCAATAGTTTCAAGGAGAACTTCATTCAGATGCACAGACCAAGAGCCTCGAGCTGGATGCTGCACCCAGCGGGGAAGGGGAAGGGGCACAGAGGTGCAGAACTCACCCATCAATGATGAGCTGGTCGTAGGGGGCAGGTTTGTCACACACAGGACACATCCATGTGGGCTTTTTCTCATTCATCTGTAGGTAGAAGACGGCATCAAAGCACTGCAGGTGCGCGCAGGTCTCGGCCCGGCACGGCACAGACAGGCGCATCTTCACCAGCTGTGGGAGCAGAGAGCAGAGCATCAGCAGGACACCTGGCAAGGAACCCCCAGAAACCCTCGCAAGGAAAAACATTTGTGAGTTTGCAGAGCTGGTCTGGGAGCACAGTTTGGGTTCTTGACAATGCCAGACTAAAGCAGAGCTGGAGCCCCTCGGCTCTGGAGAGCTGGGGATGTTAACCCAGGAGAGCTCAAGAGCCCCTTCCAGGGCCTGAAGGGGCTCCAGGAGAGCTGGAGAGGGACTGGGGACAAGGGCGGGAGGGACAGGACACAGGGAATGGCTTCCCAGTGCCAGAGGGAATATTGGGAAGGAATTCCTCCCTGTGAGGGTGCTGAGGCTCTGGCACAGGGTGCCCAGAGCAGCTGTGGCTGTCCCTGGATCCCTGGACTTGTCCAAGGCCAGGCTGGGACACTGGGACAGTGGAAGGTGTCCCTTGCCCATGGAAGGGGGTGGCACTGGATGGTTTTAAGCTCCCTTCCAACCCAAACTCTGACTCCAGCAGGGACTCACCGGACAGATGAGCGACACTCGGACACCCGTGGTGGCGATTTCACTGTCTGGGTCCAGGCGTAGCTTCTCTTTCACTGCAGGGAGAGCAGAAGGCACAACATTTAACAAAGCTCAGCCCTTGGCAAGGATGTGCAGCACAGGGGGAGCAGCTCACCCCAGCCCTGGGCTGTGTATGGATCATTTTCCCTGCCAGGGAGGGAAGGAGCACATGGATTCAGCTCCAGCCTAGGCACGGTGGGGTTTATTCCCTCCTCAGCTCAGTGGCAGCAGGACGGGGGGAAATGTCCCCCCACAAGTGAGCCAACAGTCCCACTGAGAGGGAGAACACATCCCATCCTTTTTCCACCAGCTTATCAAGCCTCCTCTCAGCACTGCTGGGCTCTCACTCCTCAGCTTCTATGCTGGCCAGCTCCTTTATTGCAGCAGAACATTCCACAGGAACCACAAACAGGCCTAGAGGTACCCAGGCAGAGAGCTCAGAGCAAGGCAGCCATGCAAAACCAGGCACAGCAGCCATCCAGCACAGATCTGGGAAGAATCAGATGTTGGGAAAGGAGGAATCCTGCCCCCGCTGCTGCAGCCTGAAAGGGAACCCAGAGGAGCAGCAGGGAAATCAAAGCAAGCAGCAGATGGGCAGGTCCCACGTGGGCAGGTCCCACACCAAGGTGCAAAAATCAACAAAACGAGCTTTGAACTGCTCCCCAACTCCTGAGGAGGAGCTGCTGCTCCCACTGCTGTCTGCAGCTGCCTCTGACACTTCCATCACCATTTTTCTTTGGAGCAAGTCAACCATTTCTTTTGACCTTTTCAGATCATAACAAGATGTCTCCAGACAATGAGGCTACACGCAGCTCTGCAACACCCAGCTTTAATTAGAGAGTGACTTCTCAGATGTGCAATTCCCAGGAGATTACAAGATTTGGGCTTGTTTTCCTCACATTAGGAGCCTTTTCATCCAAGCTTAATTTTTTATGAAGTTCTTTGTAAGAGCCTTCTCTGTGCATCAATTACTGGGAGACATGGGAAGGAGAATTTACTAGGATCTCCTGATCAGGATTGAGCTGTTTTGGATCCAAAGCCATAATCTGTTCTCAGACGATGTTCCTGTATTAAATTCTACAGAATTTTATGCAGAAGAAGAAGAGTCAGCAGTGAGATGTGACTGAAGCCAAAGGGCAGCTTCAGGGACAGGGAATTATTTGCAGAGCAGAGCAGAGCTAGAAAAGCAAAGTTTAGGAGCTCCTCGGGTTGGCCAGTTCTGGATATCCAAACAACTTCCAAGCAGGAAAACACAAAGGAGCTGAAATAAGACATTGCTCTTATTTGGTTTTATTTAAAGTCACCAAATACAACTGATCTCTGCCCCAAAATCCAGGTGTCTGAAGGCTGGATACACCTAGAATCATCACCTTCCCCATGAACTGCCATCTAGCCTCAGGAGTGACAGGCTGGGAAATTCAGCCTGGAGAAGAGAAGGTTGAGGGGAGACCTCCCAGCAGCATTCCAGAACCTGAAGGGGCTACAGGGGGGCTGGAAAGGGGCCCTTCATCAGGAATTGTAGTGACAGGATAAGGGGGAATGGCTTGAAGAGGGGAAATTTAGGTCAGAAGTCAGGAAGAAATTCCTCCCTGGGAGGGTGGGGAGGCCCTGGCACAGGGTGCCCAGAGCAGCTGGGGCTGCCCCTGGAAGTGTCCAAGGCCGGGATGGATGGGGCTTGGAGCACCTGGGACAGTGGAAGGTGTCCCTGCCCATGGCAAGGGTGGCACTGGATGGGCTTTGAGGTCCTTCCAACTCAAACCATTCTGAGATTCCCTGATTCTTATCCTTGGGAAGAGTTTCCCAGGATCTGGACAGTTTTAAAGACCACCAGGATCCACGGGGTCACTTCTCCCACGCAGAACTAAACAGCGAGAAGGTTTTGTGCAGCAACTTGAAAAACTGGGAATCTTCTACACTCAAGAGCTCCAGGTCAGATTCCACCTTGGAAAGGTAATTTCCCCTCATTTCCAGTAATGTTTTACATGTGCCTCATACCAGGATGATTTACCTGAGTGGTTTGGGATAAGCATCTCTGGGAACCATCTCGTCTCTGAAGCTCTCAAGGCATATCAAAGTGCTGCTGGTGACATCCCACTGCCAGCCCCAAGGATCCCCGGGGACTGGGGCAGCAGGGCATTGTCACCAGGATCCCTTGCTCCAGCAATCTCCTTTGGAAATCACGAGGGTCAGTCAATGCTGCTCACACTGACTCAGGTGAAGGCATGAAGCCCTTCCAGCCACAACGACACCGGCACGACACGACCTGGGACAAATCCTAAATCCAACTACAGAGCTGCTGCCGAGCCACCAGAACCACGCGTTTGGGGTGACCTCCCACGACTCCCACACAGCTCAGCAAGTCTGTTCAGATAAAAAGGGGGTTTATACAAGTGGGGGGAAGCAGAGGTGTCAGTGGTGGTGGCTGTTCCCCAGCAGCTGCAGACAGGCCCTTCCTGAGGCACTCACCCAGCGCTTTGCAGAGCTCCGGGTGTTTGATCCCGATGGTTTTCAACCTCTGCAGCAGCTCTGCTGAGGTCATCTGCCGCACCAGGTACAGCCCCACCGAGTAGCTCTGGGGAGAGAGAAGGGAGAGGGTGAGCAGGGTGAGCTCTGCAGGGCTCTCTGGGCAGCTCTGGGGACCCCCGGGCTCTCACCTTGCCATAGTTGCCCCAGGTGACCGTGATGCGGTTGGTGGCTGCTGACAGGTACATGAGGTGGGTGAGGTTGATGGGCCGGCAGGGCCTCTTGGGTTCCACCCCAGGTTTGTTTGATGGGTAGTAGCCCTAAAGCAGCAAGGTTAAATACAGAGATTTAGTTTTTACTCAGGGTACAGCTATTGATCAGCTCCAGTGAATTCCACTCAGCCCCAGGTCTCAAGGATGGGGGAGAAGGAGCTGAATGCAGTTGGAGCTCAAAGTAAACAGGATCGAGTCTTTAAATAGAACAGTTCATTAACAACATGGCTAATCCATCAGAAAACAATCTTTAAACTCAGCAGTGCACTTCTGTACCCTGGCATTCATCAGGAAAGCAATTTCCTTCCAAATTCCTCAAATTTTCCTCCCAAATTCCCCAAATTTTCCTCCCAAGTCTCCCAATCCTTACCGGCACGGAGCAGTAGCTGTGGTTCACCTTGACGGCGATGTTGGGAGGGTACTGATCCTCCTGAGGGGAACTGGTGTCTGTGTAGCAGATTCTGGGGGGAAACAACACATCCCATAATATCCCCACACTCTGCACATCCCCAGATCCCACAGGCCCCATCCCCATCCCAATCCCAATCCATGCTCCCTCAGCAAAGCCCATCCAGGTGTGACTCTGCTGTTTCTGCTCGAGGTTCAAAAGGAGAATTTAAGATGTTTCTGGGAGGCCCAGGAACAAAGAGTTACTGGAAATTATCTCTGGAGCCATGAAATCCGTGTTGAAACTTGCTGGGTTTTGCTGGAACATTCCCTCCTCCCCTGCTCTGCCCCTGATGTTCAATGAACCAGCGCAGACCTACCTTAGCACCACCTGAACCGATTTCACACCGGGTTGCAACTCCCTGGTAAATTAAAGAACAGAAACTTCAAATTAATTATGTAAAAAACAAAAACCTACCCCAAAAAAATCACCCAAACCAGCTGCCAGACTCAAGGACTTCAGTTGTTCTTAATCTTTTTAATAGACTTTTAAAAAATTACCTCACAGAACTTTATTTAAATTGTACAATTCCCCCTGCAAATATCAGTGGTCCTGTAATTATTATTTTTTTTTCCTGATGCACCAACCTGCAGCTTTTCTTTGGGTTTTTAAAAATGTTCAGGTGCCTTCTGGTGATTTGTGAGAATTTATAAAAACTGGGTTTTAAGGTCAGGTTTACCTGACAGTGTTCAAGACTCTCTGTGTTTAATTATTCAGCTAAAGCTGTTCATGCAAACCAAGGGACTGAGTATTAAAGCACCACTGTGAATACTGCAACCTTCAGCAGGGCTATTCCTGACAGGATTCCAACTGGAATCAGGAAAGAAATGGAAGACAGAACAAGGGTGTTTTACCAGGAGGCAAAATAACCAAGATATTCTTTCTCCAGCTCTTTATTTTATCATAAAGAGAAATATTTAAAGGTTTTATGTCGAATTTTTGGAGGAATTCTTCTGCGTGAAGGGAGCAGGTCAGCCAAGAGGAAACCTCCCTGCCTGCACTGCCACCTCTGAGGGGAGCCTTTGTTTGACTCAAAAGTTGCATCTGACAGAGGTCAGGGTAAATCCTAATCCAAGATGTTTCCTTAGGCAGTTCCTACAGCACCCTCCCCACCAAGGAAGTTTCCTTTCAGATGCAAAGAGCCTCACGCTCTGCCTTTTGAACCTGGGATGCAAAGGAAAGGCAGCAGACATTCCCAACACCAGCTCAGCAGAGAATTTAGGTCATTGATGATTTCATCCTGCTTTTCCTGCCCAAATGCACCATTCCAGGGGGAGATTAGAGCAGCACAAGCAAAACTTAAGGACCTGGATGGGTGAATTTGTAGCTCCCACTCCCCCAAAGCTCTTTGCTTTACAGGAGAAGCAGCCTGGTGTCCTCAAACAAATCCTGTTTCCTCGCAGAGAACAAAAGCTTCCACAGGGAGGGAACACGGAGGAATTATGGAATTATGCAGCTGTATTTTCTTGAACTGTTAATACCCAGTGAGAAGTACCTGGAATTTCTGATCAGCTCCACTTGTCTTGGTGTTAATGCAAAAATGCACGGACTTTCCTGAAGCTTCTCATTATTCTGTGGAACTGAGGAGGGAAGCAGAGAGTGTCCATCAAACTGATAACACCAGCTCTGGGCACAAGGTGATTGTTATGCTCTGTTTATCTCCCAGTCTTGTTTTCTCCCACACCCCTGTGCCAGAATTCCAGTTTTCACCCGTTTTGGTAATTCTGCTTTGATTAGAGCTTTGCTCATTTATTGCTCGCTGTTCAGTACAACCAGCACAGGCTTTGGGTTTGATTTTTCTCTTTTTTATTTTTTTCCTCCCCCCAGATCATTTGAGAGCCATCAGTTCACCACATCAGTGGTGTCGCAGTGTGACCACATCCTCAAGAAGCCCAAGAGGAGACCTGAGCCTGACACAAAAGCATGAAACCACCAGACTGAGCAGGCGGGTTCTGGAAAAGAAAGAAAACAACCCCAGCAACAAAAAAGATTAGCTCAGATAATAAAAAAGCAGCACAAAAAGCAGCTGGAAGAGACAAAACACGACTTCCAACCCCCTGACCTTGAGGGTGGGACAGCAGCTCACCCTCAGAGAGGCTTAACTGGAACCCAGCATTAACTGTGGCCTTTTGCACACTGATAATTTTAAGATCAAGTGCATTTAATATGGTGAAAATGAAGCTTGAGACGTGGGAAACTTCTGTTACAACCTTTACTTCAATTCAAACATGTTTTATTTTCAGTTTTGTGTCTCCAAGCAAACTTCAGACCCTGAGCTGGTGAAAGTCACGGGAGGAACACAAAGAGGAAGTGTTAAAACAGCTTTTTAAAAATTATTTAGCAAGAATTGGGTGTTTTGCATCACTTCCATCGCAAGGTTATTCAAAGCCAACAGAATTTCAGAAGTAGGGAAGTGCAGTTTTATATGAAAAAAAGGAGATAAAGGAAGGATGAAACCTCAGCAGCTCTTGGAAGACCTGGTGACAACCTGAGTCACGCCAGGTGCTTCCCTTTGGTCCCTTTTCTGCTTTAAAAATGCAAATGGAGCTTGCAAAAATAAATTTAAAAAGTAATAATTAAGATATCTTTATGGAACTTTGTTTAATTCCAGTTTCCATCCAAGTATCTCCTGACCAAAACAACCAGCAGAAAATAAAGCATTTTATGAGGTATTTTTAGAAAGTGATGATTGACAAAACCAATAATAAAAAGTAATTTTAATGTTTCTGATTAAGCAACTGCCCATAAACAGTGTCCTGCTGATTGTTCAGCCACACAAAGACAAAGCAAACCTGATTAGGAAAAGTGAGAAGCTGCTCATGGTGTATTTTGCATTTATATCAGCTCACTCTGCCTTTATAAAAAATATAAATTACTGCTGGAAAAGAAGCCCAAAATCTGGGAAGTGCAACCTCAGGGTACCTGATCAGGTGTTCAGCTATTACTGAGCAGCCAGGGAAAACAGCTATTAAACTCCATCCTTAAATTCCCTCCAATGGGGTGTGCACTGCCAAAATCTGGGGTTTCAATGGACCCAATTTATCTGTTTTTAAGCAGAGCACCTTTAGCTGAAGCAGCAATAACAGTCATTTGAGAATTCCCCAGGGACTCTGCTTCCCTGCAGCCCCAATGAGGCAGCGCCCACCTCACCTTTGATCCCAAGGCAATCATCTCCGAGAGGCAGGAGAGCCTTTTCATTAAGGAATGTGCTTCCAACTGAAGCCTGGAACACATAAATTAAACCTCCCCTACTCCCAACCATGGCCACATGCTTAAAATATCCCTTTTGTAGCCCAGGGAAAGGGGCTTCTAACGGGACCTGGGATTTCGAATCAGGCAGTGGCACATTTTGACTTTGCCAGGAGCTCAGGCTTGGTCTGGACACAGGATGGGAAATCTGAGGTACAAAACTGTTTGTTTTCCTCAGAGTGCTCTTTTTATCAGAGAATCATGGAATATCCTGAGCTGGAAGGGACCCCAGGGATCAGAACCCAGCTCCTGGCCCTGCACAGACACCCCAACACTCCCACTCTGTCCCAGAGCGGTGTCCAAAGGCTCCTGGAGCTCTGGCAGGGCTGGGAATGTGCCCATTCCCTGGGCAGTGCCCAGCACCCTCTGGCAGAAGCCCCTTACCGTGATCTCCAACCTAAACCTCTCCTGGCACAGCTCCAGCCCTTCCCTGGGTCCTGTCCCTGTCCCAGAGCAGAGCTCAGGGCCTGATTCCACACTAAAGCAGAGCCCCAAACCCTCAGCCCCAAATGCGGGTGTTACTCCAGCTCCCAGCTGCTCCAGGTAGCAAAGGGGAGCAGCTGAGACACACAGGGCTGGGATAACCCCAGTTCTGGGGAGCCACAAAGGCTCCTTCATTCCCATCACGGTCCCAGAAGGAATTAGAGCTGCAGGACACCAGGCTGAGGAAATAAGAGTCTGGAAGAGTTGTTGGGTTCTGGGGGCCAGCTGGGACCATGAGACCTGAACATCTGCTGGTGCCCAGCTCCTCCTGGCTCCACAGAAACCACTCTCACCAGAAGGGAAAATCAGCCAGGAACGCTCCAGGGACCAGGCTGGCCCAGGGGAGGTGTCACCTGCCAGGGGAGAGGCTGCATTTAATGAGCCCTCGGTTCTGAGCTGAGGCAGGGGAGCTTTAATGTCAACTCTGAACAAAATCTGGTAACCACAGCGAGTGTATCCAGGCTCTCCTGCCTCTGGATGCTTCCACCTCTTGGAAATGTGTTTTCCTTCAAAATCCCATATTGGAATTGCTGACTAACACGCATTTAACACTGAACAAACCCATTCCCCACACAATTATAATGTTTTAGCTCGACGCTGTCACCACTCAGCTGTTTTGTCACAGCATTAACGCCTTCAAATGAAGAAGAAATTATATAAAATCTGACTAATTAGTCCTTTTTCTTTTCGTTTCTGCACAATCAAATCTTCATCTATTTTTCTCCTCCAAGCCACAACAAATATTTTTTTTCAGCAAAGCCGGACCAGCTCAAGTTGTAGAATCATTTAGTAGAGAATTCTGACATTACCACATGAATTTATGAGACACTCAGCAGAACACAGCTTCTCCTCTGGACACACTGAATCTGCTACCAGAACATTCTATTTAACAGCAGTTAACAATACTCTTTGTTTCTCCAAACTAAAATAATGAAAAATCAGTCTCCACGCCCCAGGGAAAAAGCTCTTCTTCCAGTTTTACTGGTTACCCCTCAAAATACACAGCACCACACACAAATAACTGTAACAAGCACAAAAAAACAGTCAAAAATACGGTTTGCCACCCTCTTTCACTCATAGGATGCTTCAGGTCAGGGATTTTTAGTGGTGAAAACCAGCATTAGTGTAGAATATGTCACCATATTCCATAGCAGCCAAACAAGGTGGGATTCCAAGTTACATCTCAATGTGACCACATTCCAGGGCTGAGGAAAGGGAGAAAATCACAGGAGCACTGGAGGATTTGGGCTGCGAGGGACCTGAAGGATCATCCCATTCCATCCCACAAGCAGGGACACCTTCCACTGTCCCAGGGTCCCAGTGTCCCAGCCTGGCCTTGGACACTTCCAGGGATCCAGGGGCAGCCACAGCTGCTCTGGGCACCCTCTGCCAGGGCCTCCCACCCTCACAGGCAGGAATTCCTCCCCAATATCCCATCTAAATCTCTCCTCTTTTAGTTTAAAACCATTCCCCCTTTCCCAGAACTCTCTCTCTGTGTAAAAAGCCGCTCTCCCTCTTTTATCAGCCGCCTTTAAGCACTGGCAAGCCCAGAGATAAATATTCTTCTGTAAATTCTGAGCATGAGGGGAGAGACAGGGGTCTCACCACCACATCCATCAGCCTCTCCTGCCACACGATTTAGAGATCCTTGAAAACACAAGTTTTTCACCGCCACACTCCCGCCTCACCTAACTCTGTCGGCTTCAACAGCTCGTCCAGGGTGGTGTAAAAGGGCAGCTTCACCAGGCGAACCTCGGGCTTGGCCACTTTGGGGGGCAACCTGCCCAGTCCGTTCAGGTATTTGCCATAGAGGGCAGGATAGTCAATGTTGGTGGCGGGCAGAGTCCGGGGCACGGCGCTGCCGCGGTCATAGGACGAGTGCAGGGGCAGGGCCTCGGCCCGGTGCTGCGGCGGCGCCGGCGCCTGCGCCACGTCCGAGCCCTTCTTGTTGTAGCGGGTCTCGTAGAGCTCCTTGATCTTCTTGAACACCTCAGGGCTGCAGTCAAACTGGACCAGCTGCAAAGCTCGGGTCACTAGTTCGTGTTTTAGTCCGCTTTTACTCCTGCCAACAAAACCCAGCAACATCTGAAGATCTGAGACTCGGAAACTCATCACCATGTTCTGGGGGATAAAAAATTAAAAGATGTTCTCATAGTTATAAAAGGCAAAGGTTCAGTTCTCACTTTATAACTAGAAGGCAAGATATTAAAAATTCCCCCTCAAAGAAAGACCCCTAACCTGTTCAGACCCGCTGCTGTCACCTGATTTGGTTCCCATTTCTTGTTTGAGCAACGCAAACACAGAGATCGCCCACTGAAATATCACCTACAGTACAAAACCACCAGGACAGTCATCAAAGGACTCAAAAATCACGTTGATAGATGCTAAGCATCCTCAAAACAGCTCAGCAGGAAGCAGGAGTGAGCTGAAAGGAGATGTAAACCAAGAGGCCTCACTTGTGAAAGAGCACATGAACTCCTTCACCAGCCCGGGGCATCCAAACCTCGCAGGGAAACACGGAAAACTTCATCCCAAATGGTGTCAGTGCAAGGCAGAGGAAGAAAATCAATGAGCTGCGTGAGGCTGAGGGGAGCTGGGGCCACCAGTTCTGTATTTTGGTGCACCTGAATGAGAAAAGCCCTCCAGAATCCTTCCTACAGCCACAGGATTTTTAAAAAGTCACATATTTTAGAATATGGAAGGATATTCAGGTTATTAAACAGAACAATGTGTTCCCAGGAGGACAATGCTGTGATCCCAGCCAGGAGCTGCCTCGGTGTCACACTGGAATTATCAATTTCAGTGTCTGATAAGCAGCAAAACCCATCTCAGTCTTCCAAAATTCCCTCTCTGTGGCAATTCAGGCCTGTGACTGTCAGCAGATTCAAGGGCCACAAGGCAACTTCCCAAGAGAATCCAGGAATTCTTCCTGTTGAACCCACAGCTCCAGCCTGGCCAGGTTGGCATTGCAGTTCCCTCAACACCAAACAGCTTTAAAATTGCAAAAGAACAGCTTATATGTTACACAGGTTTGAAAACTCAGATTTCCCTGGGAATAAACTTGATAGATATCCACATATATCCACTCCATATCCTTCCTGGTATGTGGGGAATATGGAAATTCAAGAAGAAACCCCACTAAAAAAATCCAGCAGTAAAGATCCAGCAGGTCTCTCTTCCCCAACCTCTACCCCACTCTTGAATTAAATAATAATTAAAAAGAAAGCACAAAAGACAGGTTTCTGTGGAATCTAACAGTCTTATCACTTCCTGGAATAAAACAGCTACAGATTATTATTATTATTTTAATTAAGAGAGCTACAACTGTTTCCAGAAACATTTCACAGCCGCTTTTGGATGTGTGGGAATTCAATGAGAGAGAAAATGCCATTTGATTTTCTCCTTTCCCCTTACATATGTCATTTAATCTGAAAACCCAAAAGCTGTTATGTCACTGTCTGTAGTTAGAACTTCTGGGAGTCGTGATGTGTCCCAAAATATCTCTGATGAGGGGAAAAAAAGACTGATGACTAAAGAGGAGAGAAAAGATGTTTAATTGCCAGAAAGTCGGGATTTCAGAGCTCTGGATTCATGATGCTGCTCCACCAGACACCACCTGTGAAATCCTGGATAAATCTACTTTGTGCCTCAGTTTTCTTCAATTAAAAAAATAGAATCAGGATCATTAAGGTTGGAAAAGACCTCCAAGATCATCAAGTCTGATCAAATCCCACCAGGATCATTAAACTGTGTTAGGAAATGGAGAGAGTGTTGCTCTCCCCGAGGGATTTGAGGATAAAAGGTGTATTTGGAAAGATAAATTCATCAAGACACAGCAACAGGAGGTACCAGGGCATCCCAGGAGCACAGGAGACAGGAATCCCTCCTGCAGGAATTGCTCTGAGAGCACCTCACCCAGGACTCTTGGGGTGGAAAGTGGAGTTGGAGCCAAGAGTTTCCATTTTGAAGGAATTAAGGCCCAGCAGGAGGATGATGAGATTGGAGCAGCAACATAACAACAAACCCCAGACAAAGCAAACGTATCACCGAGGGCTTGACCTGCCCCCCGCGAGCAGGGAGAGCACATGGATCGCTGAGATTCCCGACACTCCTGGGTGCTCCTCCTCTGAGGGAGCCTCGTGTGGGACGGCTCAGATCCCACCAAAAACCCGTGGGGCGACCACAGCTCCCGGGAAGCGCATCCCCCCCTCTGGAATCCGGGGAGCAGGGGGAGGGCAGAGCCCCCCAGAGCAGCCTCTCCCGATGGGATTCCCGCGGCCATCCCGCCACATCCCTGCTGAAGAGCTGATCCTGCAGGCGGGGAGCGCTTCCCAGGGACCGCTTCCTTGGGAACACTTCCCAGGGAACGCTTCCCGGCCTCCTTAACCGCCCTCAGCACCGGCTGCCCCGGGGGACAGCGGCCGGCCCCCGGCTCCCACAGAGGCGCCACAGAACCGGGATCCCGAGGGAAACGCGAAAGCCTCCCGGTGCCCTCTCCCGGGCCTGAAGCGAGGCACAAACCGCCTTGGAAACACAACTCCTGGCATGGATGTGCTTCACTCCATCCCAGAGGGGCCTC